>NKCJ01000044.1:0-138939 GCA_003947015.1 Fusarium sp. AF-6
TATATATATATATATATATATTTACCACTCTAGGGAGATAAGTATATCCCAAAAGAAGCATCCCCTCAGAGGTAGAGGTACTTTATCCTTTTTGGACCCGCCACCTATCCTGGAGCAAGACTCACAGCAAAGCCTCATTCTTTGGCATAGCACACCGCCTCCTACGACGACGCTGGCTGACTTCACCAGGGATAGGTTGAAAGCCACGGCACCTGACAATTAGGCTCTGAATTAGCGCACCTCCAATTTATCCTATTGGGCACATGTTCCCTGGGGTTTAATGTACGGTCCGGATGTGATTGCTCAAGGCTCACAGTGCCGCGGCGAGTCTACCACCCTGTCCCAAATTGAAACATCCACAGGTCAAGCTCTTTCAGCTGTGCTCTACGGCACGACTACACAAACATAGTGGCCGACAGGGAGACCTGGAGCATCAGCCTCTAATCACAGCCATCAAAGGGAAGAATTTGCAGTATGTGGGACAAACGACGCTCTAAGAGCCCAGATTGAACTCAGGCTTACAGGCTCTCCAAGGAGCAGGCTGCGGCCGCGAACCCTCCAGACAAGGCATTCTGAACTTGGTGGCGTCTCCAGAAGAACTAATCAGCCACCATATTCTGGACAAGGCATGGCTCGCTTAGCTATCCGACAGTTTATGATGTATTTTCTGAGGCTGAATTAAACTAGAGTCTATCAAGATAAAACATTAATATATAGAATCCATAGGAAGAAACCACGGACACATAGCCAATAGGTCAAGAAAAAAAGCAAAATACCAAGATAAGCCTATTAGCTTATTCTTCCCTCAAGTGGAGTTATATATTCTAGCGTGTCGTGTCGTGGGGAACTAACCTTCTTATAACTCTTCTACCTCCTTCTAGGAAAGTTTGTAACATAGGTAGGCAGCTTGCTTCTCGTCGTTTCAGCCCTCTAGACATACACAAGTCTTTTTCATCTTTAAAGCAAGAAGATGTGGATCAATTCTCTAGAAGTAGGAAGGTTAAGATAGAAAGACAGCAACAAGTGGGCATATCTAGATATCGTGTGTCATTCGTCGCATTGTACAATAAGATGTCAAATAAATCCTTGCTTTCCATGGCAAGCAAATAAGATCACAGCCTTTCGTAGAGTAGCACATGGCCAGCTCATATTATTTGTTTTGCATTGCATGACTTCGGGGAAATCTCGGATATACTCCATGCCCTTCTCTTTGCCGCTGCTGGAAGCCCAATTTGTCCTATAACACACCTTCAATGGACCGGCTCAGGAATGGATAATTCACAAACCCCGACTTCAGCTACTTTCGCCGTGTCGCGCTCACGTGGAAAACAGCCGAGCGATTCCCTTTACCTCACCAGACTCAGAGAGAGGAGAAAAGCGAAGGGGCAGGCGAGGTCTTCAGATGAGTCTGGATCTGAAGATGAGACCGAGCCAGGTTAGTCTGCAAGAGATATCCGACGAGATACATATTTGCTTAGCTATTTGGTAGGTGCCGTGGTTTTGCACAAGATGTTCAACCGCAAAGTTGTTCTGCACCCTGATAATACTGTCGTCAAATCTGGAAAACGCATAGCAATGGGAGAAGCCGAGGCGCTTAGAGTCGCCGCCCTCGCTGGGATCCCGGTGCCTGCTGTTCGTGATGCCCACACGGCCCCCGATGGTCAAGTACGGATACGGATGGGATATGTCCAAGGGCAAAGCCTTGACACGCTATGGCCTGAAATGTCGATCGACCAGAAGAAGGATATTGCCCGTCAGCTTCAGGTGATTATCGAAAAGATGAGATCTGTGGCTCCTCCTCAGCACCTCATCGGTGCTTGTGACGGTAACGAGATCCGAGATACCAGAGTACAGTTCACATACCATTCCCCGCCATGTCATGACGAGCAGGCCTTCAATGAGTTTTTATTATCAGGTCTCTACGAAGATACTCCTTCTCTAGTACGAGAAGCACTTTCTCGACGGTTAAGAACTCATCACTGCCTTGTCTTTACCCACTGCGACCTTACCCCAAGGAACATCTTAGTTCAGGATGAGAAGATACAAGGTCTTGTGGATTGGGAGGATAGTGGCTGGTATCCGGAATACTGGGAGTATGTCAAGTTCTTCCAGCGGACGGCGGACAAGGATTGGAAGCAGTATGCAGAAGATATTTTCCCTGAACTGTATCACGATGAGTTGGTTGAGTTTATGGCCATGTCCAAGTGGCAGAATTCATAGTTGAATACACGGTACAAAATTGTCTCCTTCATCTCCAAGAACCACTAATCTACCCGTAGTGATCAAGAGTTATTACGCCAGCATTTCGTCTTCTGCCTCCATCGTCACGTCAATCATACCATTCAGTCCCGTATCATATTGCTCCCCAGTCAGATAGCCAGCATTATAAAGTGTCCTTAGAGCAAAGTCAACCCACTGCTGGCAGTTGAACTCAGCATCATAGTTCAAGACGTCAACCGACTCCATCTGCCGAGATAGCTCTGAAGACGACAGAGGATGCCGAGTCTTTCCGACCCTGGCCTTCTTTGCAAATGTCCTCGAAGTTGTTGGGTCAAAGTTCTTGCGCCGCTCAAAGGTGAAGGCTCCTATGAGACCTTTGACATGGAAGTAGTAGTGTGAAGAGCCGTCCTCGGGTACACACCATAGTCCGGTACGTCTAAACTTAGAAAAGTCCACGGGGTCCCCCTTGTGGACAGCGACATAGATCTTATACTTTGTCTCACCAGGCATATCAGTCGAGGAAATGGAATTCAGTAAGAGACAGGTTAAGAGGTCTGCTAGCACACGTCAGCACCAATAAGATGTATTGGCTGAGAAAGATTACAATTGTCTTTTCTTAATACCGAGTTTTTGGTTGAGGCTGCTGTGGTGGATTCTTAATGGTAGCAGGTGGATTACAAGCCAGCAAAGAGGAGGTGATTATGACCAGAGCTGGCTTTGGGACTCCTCTTTCATCTCACCGGCTATTATTAAGGGCCACAGTTCTAGGGAATCCCAGCCCATTTGGTTTTTCGGCCACCGTGAGCTGGAAAATTGCAATTGCTGTCTGGAATCGTCACCTGATATCATCATGTTGGGGGCTACCTGTTGGCTGCAAGTGTTTCTCCAGCGGGTTAGAAAACAGCCAGCCTCTTTATTTTGGTCGCGTTTTCTAAGCAATGTCATGCTATTGATAGGTTCAGTGAAGGAGGCCATACACCATCGGCTTCAACAGGCGTCACACACTCCAATCGGATCGGAGAGCTACAGTTTCCGAGGCATGCAAGGGTCTTCATGCTGGCTGGTTAAGAAATGTGGCGTTCAGCTCTGCGAAGTCTCGTTCACTGCGATGAATTTCTTTTTTTGCAGTGACACGCGGTCATGCATGAGATCAAAGAACGTACTTAATAATACATAGCAGCATTAAAACCCAATGCTATAAAATACCGTAACTACCTAAGATAGAGTTAAGCATTTATAATCATAGGAATTGGATGGTGGAAAGATGAGTCTTGCAGTGCAAGGTGCCACCTTTCTCTTTCTCGCGAGAGGATATATTAGCTGGCTGTCCACTACCGTCTGATGCAAGCAATGTAAAGGATCATCTATTAGCAACTACTCGAGATCGTGGAGAAAGGCCATAGTGCTTTGTTATCCAGGTCCTCAGGTCAGATGAGCCAAAATTAGCCAGACCTCATCAAACTCCTTCCTTTGCCCTTATCTGCAGCCCGGATATTTCTTTCATGATCGGGATCCCCGGTGGTTTCATTAGGTTCGCTGCTTACGCAGTTCGGTCTTCGGACCTGCTCTTGGAAAGTATTCCAGAGCTAGGTGATAAGAAAAACAAGTAGGTCATCGGGATTTTAGTAAGTTAGAAATTATTAATCCCCACATGAAGGTCAGCAGGTGAAACTCAAAAGCAAATTCGTATATCCCATTGTCTATCGTCTATAAAAGTATATACATGAAGGATGGATATTCTATGCTTAGTTCTCGTTGATGAGGTAAACATCACGCTCAAGGGCACGGGTGTTGAGCTAAGTTGTTAGCCATATTCTTGCTCATCAAGAAAGATCAAACTTACCACCTTGGCGGGGATGTTGTGGAGATCGTTGATGCCGATCTGGGCAGCATCGGCAAGGATCTCAGTCTTGAGGATCTGGATCAGCTTCTTGGGGCCCTCAACACCGTAGATGTTGGAGTACATGAAGCTATCAAACGTCAGCACATGTCAAAATCTTTGGAATATTCAAAACTCACGGGCGACCCAGACCGACGGCCTTGACACCGAGGGCCAACAGCTTGATAACATCGCTGCCGTAGCGGACACCGCTGTCAGCGAGAACCTCAGTCTTCTCAAAGACCTCGGGGGCGTTGCGGCGGAGCTCGTAGGCGATCTCGAGGGGAGAGGGAGAGTAGTCGACCTGGCGACCACCGTGGTTGGACAGCCAGATACCGTCGGCACCCTTCTCAACGGCCTTAAGGGCATCCTCGGTGGTGGTGATGCCCTTGAGGATGATGGGGAGCTTGGTGTGAGACTTGATCTCATCGAAGAGTTCCCACTGCGGAAGTTAGATATTTGAAAGGATCGGGGGATGTTAGTGGAGACATACGCTCAGGGCAGAGGTGACACCGTTGCTAATCTTGAGTTAGTTAAAGATACTAATGGATAGACATTTGAGGCAACGTACGCGTTGGTGGTGTCGTAGCGAGCAGCACGGTGACGAGTAGAGGTGGCAGGGGCATCGATGGTCCAGACAAAGGCCTTGACACCCTGAGCCTCAGCACGCTTCATGGCGTCCCAAGTGACGGACAGGTTGGCGTTGGAGTAGATCTGTATGAGTTAGAGAGAAGCCATTATAATATTCAATGAGGTGTCTTGCCTGTTGGAAGATGGTGCTGTCGTGCTTCTTGCGCTGGGCACCGATCTCCTCAATAGTCTTGGAGGCATACAGAGCAGCCTTGACTTGTTAGCTTCTTTATCAACCAAAGTGCAGGCATAAACATACGACATATAGAATGTCCTCCTCGGCGGCAGCGTCAACAAAGTTGAGCTCAGCACGGTCAGGGTCACCGTAGGCACCGCGGGCAGCGGGCGAGATGAAGATGGGAGCACTAAAGTTGTGGCCGAAGATGCTAACGCCGAGAGTCTCGTTAAGACCAACGACACTGGCAAGCTGGTGAGGGCGGAGTCTAGCCTTCTCCCAGACCTCGAGGTTGTGGCGGTAGGCTAAGACAGTCAGGAAAGAGTCAATAGTGTATCGAAGTCAAGACTCACCCCACTCGCCGGCAGCAGCGGTACGGTAGAAGGCGTACTGCTGGTCAGTCATGACCTGGCGGGCAGCAAAGTCAAAGTCGGGGACACCGCGGATATCCTTAAGAGCAGGCTTGGATCCCTCAGTCCAGTTGGAGGCGGAGAGGAAGGTCTGGAGACCAGTGTCGGGCTCGTTAACCCACTGCTCGTAGGCAGAGGCTGCGGCGATGAGCGGCGAGAGGAGAGTAAAGGCACGCATGATGACTCTGATATATCAACCTTCCCGAGGTGTAACAAAGAATGACAGTGATAGCAACTAGGCTAATAGAAAAAGGAACGACTGATGAGGAGGTTGAGTAGTCGGTTCAAAGTCTTCCGAACAGACGGGAGGAAGGCGCTCATTAATACCGAGAAGCCAGGCATCAATGCCTGCCGACATCGCCCATCCGATAGAGGCATGTTCCATGGCAATGCAGTGGAGCTCTCAGGCCCTGATGTTGATGAAGAGCGGAGACTCGGGCCCGTTCTAGGGATAGTTCCGAAACGGCGTATGGGCTTGGGCTTCCTGATCCGATTGATAAGATGAACCCAGCCCCATGGCATTGTGACCAAGTTGGGATGAAAAAGGCAACTCTATCGGGATGTGACCCGAGAGAAGAACCTCGCCTACGGGATCCGAGAACTCCGGAGCGAAGCGATTGCTACTATGATTTGTTATCATCGCGGTTTTTTGTTGAATCAAATGAACCCCGTCCAAGACGCCGGGAATTTGCCAAGCTCTGTAGTGAAAACTCTAGTTTGCATTGACCTACTCTATCCCACTCGGCAGAGACAGAGAGGGAGAAAGTGGTTTGACGTTTCAAGGATCATAGGATTTCTTGCAGTCAGCAACCCCTGTTCCCACATGTCCCAGAGCCTCAATCAGCTCAAGTAAGCAAAGGCAACCAAACAGAGCCTCGAACAAAGAGACAAATTCAGGCAAGGCGAACGCATGGTATCCTGCAATCTCATCGCGTCATCCCACTTGTCAGAGTCGCAACGTTTGGAATTGAACCCCCACTCTCTTGATCAAAAAAACCGTTGCAGTGGAGTTTTTTGAAGGCGGCGGACCTTCTCCATGAGGAAGTTCGACCTTGTTTTCTCAAAAGATCGTCGTCTCTGTCATTGTTGACAAATTGACCCGTGGCCCATAAAAACGTCTTTGTATTCGTGACGAACCTAGTTTTTCCGTCCCACAAAGGAATGAAGAGACATGCCGCGCGCGTGACCCCCACTGCTTCGGTAACATTTTTTTTGTTCGTAGGGCTCAGCTGTTCGCAGCCAATGTTACTCCGAGTCCCGACTCCAAATGGATCGTGGGTTCCTTGGCGATACGACTCCAAGAACGGATGGCTTGCGGGTGGCTTGAAAAGTCGACTCATGGCTTGTTTTTCTCCAAAGCCAAGATGCGAATCCCCTCTCCTTGGCTCGCGAGGACTCCCCTCCCTTGGCAGAGGGGGCAAAACACCTCCAAACCACCTTGGCGATTTCTCCAAAATTGGAGGGTTATATTTGCAACCATAAGGATTTAATGCTGATGAAATTTTGAACAGCCTCAGCCTCATGATTGTCGATGCACATGCCGGAAGAATTATCGCATTGTTTACTTGTGGCATAGACCATCATGTGACCTGACCACACGGCTTTGCCGTTTCACGTGTTCGGTCGGAGTGCCGGAGAAGCGAGAGACCCGGGGTGGGGATCGTCCTAAACTCCCATAGGACGGGGAGCGAGGCTCAAGAATCATGCTTGGCATTGGGTAATTATAAGAAGAGGGAGTTTTCCATGTCAATATTCCAGAGTTTTTCGCTTTTGGCGGAGGGAAGACAGCAGTAGTGGCGACTTGTAACGGTCTGACTCTGATTTCCGGATTGCCATAGTGTTTGGGTGGTGCCATCAACACGACGCACACTTCTCCCGTCTGGTCTAGGTTAGGCAGCTTCCTACTTGGACCACCTACCCTATCAACCTATGTTCTTGACAATGCAGTTTTGAATTTTATAGATGGTCTTCGAGCATAGATTTCGTATCATTCATGGAACTCGAGTCTCTGGCACTTAAAACTCCATTGAAATACCCAAACCCTAACTCGTTTGTCTGTAGGGTAGCTCGACTCAAACTTGCGGCGGCCACACACACATCCCGCTCGTCCGAAAGAGTTGATCGGTCAAAGGGACTTTGTTGTACTCCCTAAACAGAAGGCTTCTCGAAGAAACGACTATGCTTCGCATCTAAACCATAATGTTGGTAGCAACCCAAGCCCATACCTGTGGGCCAGCGTCCCATCCCCTTCCCGCCCCTTGTCCACGAACTGTTGGAGACGGACGCGAAAAAAGTTGGAGTTGTTCCGCATATGCAAAGAAGCTTTTCACAGTTCTTCTATGAAAGCTTCTAGTCTCCGTACGCCCCCCCTTGTTCCCGAAGCCATCCCTGATGCAGCGGGAAAAGCCACGATTCTCAGCGTAAAGTTGAGTCGGCGTGTAGTAGGTAGTAGTTTTGTTCTTGGCTCCCCTCTTGGCGTATGATCCCATGCGGTTCTTGGCTATTAGCCGCGAGACGCCTTCTTGTGGAGCTTGTCGTATTTGAGGCCAAGGCTGACTAGGAGATGGTATTCCCGTTCGCTTGATCACTTGGCGATCGTGGCTATGGCTTATTTCGACTACATGTGTTTGGTGTTTTGGAGGCTCTGCGGTATTGACGATGCTTGGCAACCACCACTTTGTTGCGCACATGTTGTCGCACCCAACTACACATGACTACACTCACATTGAGTGAAGCTATCTATATAGCCGGCATTACGAGTTTTGATGGGAAATCGTCATTAAAATAAAGCAAACAAAATCCAAAGTGAAATACATGTTCAAAATTTGTTTGCGGGACCAGGCAATGCAGCATCACACCACTCGCGAAGATTCTTCACTGCGAATGAAGACCCTCACCCTGATGCGCATCACCTAGCACAACCGTGCACCGAACGAGCTGCCCAAAAGAACTACTCAATACACAATATTCTAATCCAATATATCTCTACTGATGTCTAGATAAAGCTTCAGATAGAAAGCATGCCAAGCACTTAGTCGGGTCCACCTTTTGGATCTCTAGAGATAGAGAGATAGAGATAGGCGATAACCACGCATTCCATCTCAGCTCGGATCTTACGTTGGCTGATCTAGATCAGTCAGTGCAGCAGTCTGGGGATTTCTGGGGACGTCAGGCATCCGTGGCGTGACAGCGCCTGGAGTGATCCACCAGCGCGTAACGACGAATATCTGGCTCTAGAGGACGAGAATAAAGGACTCGATCAAGCTGGCGACGCGGAGATTGTTGGACCGACAGTCACAGAAAGAGGGGGATGCCTGAGTCCCCGAAGATCCGAAGCATAAGGCGGGAAGCCTTCCGCGTGGTCTTTTTGTCGTATGAGAATTGCACCAGAGAGGTGTTGGGACCTCGCGCGCATGGTTCGACGTCGGTCACACGGAAGCCATGATTATATTTGACAGCGATTATTTCAATCAGTCATACATACAACCTGCAGAAGGAGGAAGGAAGGATTCTCAATCTGGAGCCGTGCTTCATCTTTGCACAGACTGGGGAGGCAGCCCAACCCAACCCATACAATGGCCGTGGAATGATAAACGTCCAACAATTGCCAGATACCGAGACGACTCCGTAACCAAAGAGGTAACTGGGTCTTTCTCGAGAACGGAAAACTTCCGTGCAGGGGGAGGAAGTGCAGAGAGGCGTTTTTTTAGTCCTCCTTGCAAGGAAGGCTTCTAGAGCGTTACGCCATGTGCGTCTGTTTCTGCGCATTAGCGGGCGCGTATGCAGTGAGAGGTTATTGTGAGTGATCCACCACACGGGTAGAGACACAGAAATGATTCTCCCACATCTCGATGCATCTCTTTGAGTTTATCTCGAACCATAGACTGTGTGGCTTATCCGGGTACATGATATCCGTCGTTTCGCTCTGTGACTGTTAAAACCCCCCCCCTGGTGTTACCAGATGTGACGGCAAGTTTATGCGGTGCAAGGACAGGTCTTTTACGCAGTGTGACGAGTGAACGACCCGGCAAACAAAGACACAAAGCAAAAGTCAGCAATCCCCGGATATTACCCCGGATCTAAGGAACAAGCAGCAAGATTAACCTCGGGTAAAGTCTCGCCACTTGCTCCAGAAGCAGTATATCAGCCGTATGGGGCCCCAGAGTATGTCAAAAAACCGAACGGGGGGGCCACTTTAGGTATCATACGAGGTTGGGGGGCCCAGACGTGACCGTGCCGTCCTTGCCGCCCACCAGTAGAGAACCAGTGAAGGAAAAGGACCAGTAAGAGAAGAGATGTTCTCCGCAGACCATGGATCGGACGTTTTTTTTTTCTCACTGGGAGAGAAATCTTATATTCCCCACAATCGGAGAGGCAAGATTTGTTGGACCCGCGTCGCTTGAAGTGAGTGTGTGACTGTGACCGTGCTGTGCTGGGACGCTGTGTGCTATCAATGCGCGGATCCGAACGAACAAACCACACAAAGACCAGGTTATGGAGGTCCAGCAAATCAAGGAACCGGTACAAGCACACACGGGCTGGGATGGACTGGGCGGATCCGAAAGAACGCGCCTCTTTTCTCGCTCGTTTCTTTTTCTTCTCTAGAAGCAAAAGCGGGCCACGCACCTCCTTCTACGCCACGCAGGAGTTAGCGAATGGAACCAACCACCACCCGACATGAACCAGGCCTGGGTCTGGCCTGGTCGTCTTTCGGATATTCATGTCCAGCAAAACAGAAAGCGAAACTCTGTTTTAATATCTCTCGCGTTCGTTCGTTCCGGTTACAGGCGATAATTTCCTTTGGATCGGAGGAAACCTCCAACTACGTCCAAGACTAGGATGAGGTCATGGGCACACGCTAAGGAATCGGCTAGTTGGTCTCGAACAGAAGTGCCGATGATCAATAAACCGCAAGGAGCTGACTCGTTGAGACGCTGTCGCTGCGCGGTGTCGGAGTTGGAGGAGGTGAGGAGGTGAGGGAACATGAAGCTTGGACCAAGTCTTGATGAAACATACGGTGGTACTGAGAGAGAGAATCCCTGCACGTAGTTTTGTTGTCCCATTTAAAAAAAATGGAGGAGAAAGAAGAAAAGAAGGAAAAAAAGAGTGAAAAAAAAAAAAAAGCGAACCCGCATGTAACCCAACCAACAAAATAACAAGCATAACCAAAACAAAAACATGGAAGCGATGACGAGGGGGTTTTGGAGAAAAGATCCAGCCTTGTCTTGGTCTCTCTGTTTGGTCCATCCATGCGCTGGGTTCGTTCCCGCCCATCTCAAGCGGGGAAAGGAGGAGCAGCAGAATCTGTGACCCCATCAGAGCCAACCAATATCACATCTCAAATTCCTGCAGCTGGAGAAAAGAGCCAAAGTCCGGTTGCGACGCTCCTCTCTCTCCCTCTCTCATTCTCCACAAAATAATCTTGTGTAAGCTTAACACTGCACCTTAAAGCCTATGCTGCTTAAGTCTATCCCCAAGGTTGCAGCAGTGTCCATTCCGTCAGCGGAGCCATGTTCAGGACAGCGATCGGCAGTCAAAGTAACGCCGAGACGCTAGACCGACGCAGAGAAAACAATCCTCCGCCATTCTAGCGTGCGTCTACCGTCTTCACTTAAGCCTGTCTGCGGTGTCTGCCTTCCTTATTGTCTCTACCCGGGTAGTATTGCGATGCCGAGTTTCCGAGTATGGTGGTGCACCAACGGCCTCTCCGCATTCTACGCAACCACTCAGAGGAGCCTCCCCCAGACGGCAAGAGAGACATTCAATGTACAATGACAGCGATCAACACGGCCCATCATGTCAGTTCCCATGTTTTTGTACGTAACATCAACTCCAGGAAAATGCAGTGTGTACCAAATCCAAGTTCTGTATTGCGTCAATCCATGGCCTCAACAGACAAGATACACAAAAAACGTGCGCCCGCTCTCAACGCCTCGTCCTTGTCATTCCCCGCACCACCTCCTCCCTTACCCTTATCCTAGTCCCAAGCCCAGTCATCCTCTGGCTCCGTTTGCACCCGTATGATCAACCAGGGTGTGTTGAAGGAACAAGGGGGCAACGACCCAAGATGATCAATCTCCTCCTCTGCGGGGAAGGGCAGGGCAGGGATGGGCCACCCCCTCACAAGTCCCAGGCCACATCCCGGCTTCCCCAACTACCAACAACATCTCGACCGTTCTGAACCTACGCTCGTACCCCACGTCTACTGTGACCCGCGCATTCAATGTGGTGCGGTGCCGGGGGATGGAGGGGAGGGGAGGAGAAAGGTGGACAGGCCAGTCCAGTCTCTGCATCCACGTTTGGCATCTCGACTCGAGCGAGGGCAGTCGACCAGACCTGCTCCTTTGAAATATAAGTTGCCCTCCTCCTCCTCCTTTGACTCTGGAATTCAAGCAGCTCATCACCCCCTCAACCTCCTCCTCTTACTCCAACAACCAATCCAACCTTGACTGGTTGCGAGTCATCTTTTGCTTCTTCCCTCTCTTCTCATCTGCCACAAAAATCAATCATGGGCAACCACATTGAGAGCGGCACCCCAGCCGACCCCGTGGCCAAGGGCATTTGGCCCACGGCCAAGCAGGCCTTCAAGGACCTCTTCATCTGGAAGCAGCGCGTCGTCATCCACAACGAGCATGGCGAGGAGGCTACTGAGTGGAGGGATCCCGAGCCTCTCCAGAACCCCATCAGCCTGATGGCCCAGCTCTCTCTCAGGGACTGGATCTTCTTCATCGTCGGCTTCTGCGCCTGGACCGCTGATGCCTTTGACTTCCACGCCCTTTCCATCCAGACTGTCAAGCTGGCTGATTACTACGGCACCTCAAAGACCGACATCACCACCGCCATCACCCTCACCCTCCTCCTCCGATCCGTCGGCGCTGCCTTCTTCGGTCTCGCTGGTGACAAGTACGGTCGCAAGTGGCCCATGGTCTTCAACATGATCGTCCTTGGTGTTCTGCAGATCGCTACCATCTACAGCACAACCTTCCAGCAGTTCCTCGCCGTGCGAAGTCTGTTTGGTCTCTTCATGGGTGGTGTCTACGGCAATGCTATCGCCATGGCCCTCGAGCAGTGCCCGTAAGTTCCCGCAATTCCCCTCTCTCCTTACAAAAACTCTTGAGGTCATCCAATTTGGAGAAGTCTTTGTTCCCGTGCTAACAGCGCCACAGTACCTCCGCCCGAGGCTTGATGTCCGGCATCTTGCAGCAGGGATACTCGTTCGGTTACGTCTTGGCTGCATGCGCCAATCTTGGCGTTGGAGGAAGCACCGAGAGTTGGAAGACTGTCTTCTGGATTGCTGGTAAGTGACACTTGATACCGATTAAGCAACACCATAACTAACAAAAACGTAGCCGGTATCTCTATCGCCGTCGGTCTCATCCGAATTGCCTTCCCCGAGTCCAAGCAGTTCCTCGAAGCCCGCAAGCAGAAGAAGGCCTCGACCGCCACCCCTGGTGCTTTCTGGCGCGACTGCAAGAAGATGCTTGTGGCCGAGTGGAAGATGTGTGTTTACTGCATCATCCTCATGACATGGTTCAACTACTTCTCCCACACCTCCCAAGACTCTTACACCACCTTCATGAGAACCCAGAAGGAACTTGAGAACGCCGGTGCTTCTCGCGCTTCTATTATCATGAAGGTTGGCGCCTGCGTTGGTGGCACCATCATTGGATATACCAGTCAGTTCATCGGCCGCCGACGCGCCATCATCATCTCCTCCCTCATGGCCGGTGTCCTCATCCCTGCCTGGATCCTCCCTGAGGGTGAGCGCAGCCTCAGCGCCTCTGGCTTCTTCATGCAGTTCTTCGTTCAGGGTGCCTGGGGTGTCATTCCCATCCACCTCAACGAGCTGTCTCCTCCTGCCTTCCGATCCACCTTCCCTGGTGTCACCTACCAGATCGGAAACATGATTTCCTCCCCCTCTGCCCAGATTGTCAACGCCATCGCTGAGAACACCCTCATCACCATCAAGAACGGTGACAAGGTCGAGGCCTACGGTCCCGTTATGGGCGTTGCTACTGCTATCATCGCCCTTGGCATTGTTTTCACTACCATGCTTGGTCCTGAGAAGCGCGGCCGAAGCTTTGAGGGTGCCGTCGCCGGTATGGAGGAGACCGTCCAGCCCAAGAAGGATATCGAGACTGCCAGCGTCGAGCAGGTTGAGCTTGACGACCGAAACAAGTCCAAGGAGTAAATTTCTCCTCATCTTTACGAGATTTTTTATCAAGATGCTATGACCTAGTTGTTTAAGATAGTTTAGAGGCTGATGTTTGCGAGCCTCGATACCCTTGTTTTCACCGAGAGGTGGTTGATATCCTGTGAATACATTCATTGAACAAACTGTTCCATATTCTGATGATTAGTGATGTGACTGTTTAATGCGCATGGGCGCTAGTCTTTGTTAGAACCCTCTTGGTCAACATTAACATCTTAGCAAAACCCCTAGGCACCGAAAAGCCGAGATGATGATCGCCATGAGATGAGGAGACACCTTGCGCACAATAGTTTGTCCATACTGCTTAGGCGGCAACCAATCAGCAGCGGGCTTGAGTTGTTCTAACCATTGTTGGCTGGAAGTGGACAAAGGCTGACCCGATGGTGGTATCGGGGGACGAGATAGGAGCTAAATTTGACTCGACGCAACTTATTTAGGTACCACAAAGGGAGAAAAACTTCAAGTAGTGTCCAAGTTTCTGTAATATCCGCCGTTGTTATCCTACTCGCCAGTCTTGGTATAGGGAGATTGAGTCCCGACGTGCACCACCCCCTTTCTCGGCCACAACCCAGTAGTGGCTGTCGCCAATATGAGCTTTCATGGGGGTGGTTTGCTATCCCAGGTCATACGGTCGGAGTTATACTGCGTTCCGCTGCCCTTGTTAATGTTTTGACGGCCATTGCTTGCGTTGCTGAATATATCCCCCTCTCCATTATGAATCATCTGTGCCGTCTTGTCCGTCGGGAGAGATGATTGTAGTGAACCCAGATCGTTGATGGCTTTTTCTAGTTGATGATACTGGTCGGGTGTCGCTTTGATGGTGGATTTTTTGACAAGCTGATGGGGGCCTTGTAAAAGCTGCAACAGAACTGTCTCGATCGCGCTGCTGTTTGGTTTTCGAAGAAAATCTTCATAACGGGCCCCTCTCTCGAATTCAGATGCCTCTGATACAGTTCTGAACATGACCGATAAGTCTTTGACTGCTTCGTCGGTCGATTCCAGGGCTTCGAGAATGGTAGAGTCATTGGGATCCAGACTATTCGCCTTCAGCTGATCTTCAATACTTCTAAGAATCTCCCGTACAAGGGCAGCCCATTCCAGTGTGTTGTAAAAACTTGGCGGTAGGCTGTCATGGGGAAGAATTTCCTCGCACTTTGCTGCGACGTCGTGAAGAAACGGGAGAGTTGAAGAAATGAGCTGGTCGATGCGTCGACGTGACATTGTGTGGAGCTTGAAGAAAGAGAAAAAGCACGGGGAAAGTATCAAACGCTACGCTAAATGTAAAATGTGGTGGTTAATATAACGCCTTGCCATGCAAGTCAGGTACGTGTCAGCGTTAGGCAGACTGGAAGCTGGAAGGGCGATTTCAGAACAGCCTCACTCTTCACACCACACCGAAATGCCGATCACACCATATCCCAGTAAGGAAATCAAGTGTTTATTCAATGAGAAAAAGGACACTTGGTTAAGAAGTGATAATACTATACATAAAATGCAATACATGCTCATCGCTCATTGAGGTGAGATCGATCACTGCCGAGGACCCCCCTGAATAATCATCGAGTGTGCGAAAACCTGCTGCCCCTTGCCCATGTTGATATGCTGGGGGCCGCTTCCAACATTGCTGAACAGATGACCTACTCCGTAATGTGCAACTGCTGAGTGCTTGTATATTGAAGGGGCTGGGTCGGTTACAGCCTGAATCGCGCCGCTAACCTTGGTGCCTTTGGGAGGGAGGTTGATGTTTTGGATAGCCGCCAACAGTTGCACATTTTCCAGTAAACTTTTCATCAGCTGATCCATCTTGCTCTCCTTGGCGAGCCTGCGCATCGCGAGGAGGGATCGGTTAGCCAACGTGGCGTTAGGTTGGGTGGTAACGTCCTGCAGGATGGCCTTTAGCCGTAGAGCCTGGTCTTGGCAAGACTCGAGGAGCGTTTGGATGGCCCCGAAGTCGCCCTGACTCTCTGTCGAATCTTTGAGGCGCCGCTCCGTGGCTTGCAGAATGGCCCGTATGAGTGGTAAGCGCTGAGATGTCGCATTGAACCCATCCGGAAGATCCTGGCTGTTCTTGATGGCTTTGAACAGTTTCGAAGTTCCGTCAATGATGCCAATGATGGCTGATATGAGACTGATGACCTCTATACCTGACATTATCTCGAGACGACTTGAAAATCTCTGGTGGAAGGGCTTGGTGAGGGAGATGGGTTTCCGTTGGGTTATGTTGCGGGCAGGAGTGACCCACAGTGTTCCGGCTAATTGTTTGAGGCGACTTTTTGGCACTGCACAAACCTCTCTTCATCATCATCATCACAACCAACCTACTACACACTGTCCCTTCGGCTCTGCATTGAAACCCGATCCCACACACCCTTCTCACTTTCAACCCATTGGATTGGCCGTGCTTTCCGAGTGGCTTAGGCTGACGTGGCCAGACTGTACTTCTGCCTGCCAGCCTGCTTTAGACGTACAGGGGCCTCAATCCGTGGCACCCACCAATGCGAATTGAGCTGTTCGGGGGCATGGTCTTCTATCCTTTTACTCCATGGCCTACAAATCTTTTGTCGTGTCTCATCTGGAGCCGAGCGGGACACAGCGCACGCCTCTTGTCCTGCAAGTCCTAGCCTCGAGACGCTCAAATCTGAGAGTCAGCTGTGTTGATCCCACCGACGCAGTTCTGCTTGTTCCTCTAATCTGGATTCGCTGTTCTGGTTATCTTCAATCGTTTCACGCTCAGGCCTATCAGACGACGTCGTTCTCCAACTCTGGCTTTTGACTCGACCGAATCTGTCGCACACGGGAACCATGTCGGCAACCCACACAGGAGAGGGTGATATCTTCCATAATGCAGGCAAACAAAACATCTGCAAGGATAATGGCACTCAGATCTTTCAAGCAGGTGAGCGCATACAAGGCCAGAAAAGCGGTCAATGACTTATGAGTTCGGTAGGGCCGGACGAGGAGGCACAGCAGGACCGCCAATGCAGCAAATACTTGGAACAGAACGGCTACGACCCAGCAGACCAGAAAGCCAATGCTGAAAGACAACGTGGCCACCTTTTTGAACCTTCTTGCCAGTGGATCTACGACAACGCCGAGTTTCGGCAATGGATTGATGGCGCAGATCCCCCTGGCCTATGGCTCCATGGGGGGCCAGGCAAAGGCAAAAGTATGCTTCTGTGCAGTGTCATCAACCACCTGTTAGAGTGGACCAAAGAAACTCCAGATGATTCTGATGAAAGTCGCCTCGTGGCATATTCCTTCTTCAGCGACCCGAACGGCGTTAACGAAGCATCGTTTGTGGTGGCTAGCCTTATTTACGGACTTGTCAAACAGCAACCCTCGTACCTCCGTCATGTCTCGAAGAAGTACGACCACGAAACCAAACATCCATTCAAAGGACAAATGTCGTTTACCGCTCTGGAAAAAAGCTTGAAAGAAATCTTGGAACCCATGCTGCGTGGCGCAACAGGAGCCGGGGTCATCTTGGTGGTGGATGCACTCGACGAATGCAAGATCGATCTCGACAGGCTCCTGGATCTAATCACCGGGACATCGTCTAACCAAAATGTCAGATGGCTAGTATCCAGTCGAGGACTCCCAGCCATTTGTCAGAAGTTTGACGTGCCCCTATCAAAGACGCGGAAATTGAGCCTTGATCAGACTGGAAAAGACATCCAACAGGCTATCAAAGCCTACATACACCACCAAACAGGACACCTCCACAGCCTCAAGAGGGCGGGCGAAGAGCAGAAAGAGGACGTTCAGAGTCGACTATTGAGTAAATCGGGCGGTACATTCCTGTGGTTGTCTATCGTCATGGCCAAACTCAACAAGGTGGCCAGTTGGGAAATTAACGGTGTCATTGAGGACTTGCCGGAGAGTCTCGAGAGCCTCTATGAGAAACTGCTGGGGGATCTGCTGGAGGATCTTGGGCATGGGAAAAACAAGAGCCTGACCAAAGACATTCTTCACAAAACACTTGCCACGACAGCTGCCGCTCTACGGCCACTCTATCTCGAAGAACTGAAGGAGTTGGCCGAGTTCCCTGAGGAAATTAGTGACGTCAGCCAGGTAGAGGAAGCCATCGACAAATGCGGCCCCTTTCTCACTTGCCAGAACAACCAAGTCTTTCTCATTCATTTTTCTGTCAAGCAGTTTTTAACACCCGACAAGCTAAATTCAAAATTTCAGTCTGGACCTCTCGACATCCACGCGCATTTATTTTCCCGTTCTATGCTCGCCATGAAACACCTCAAACGCGACATCTACAACCTGAAGAAGCCGGGCATTTACATTGATGAGATTGATCGCGCCCCGTCCCCTGACCCGCTTTCTCGCCTCAGATATTCCTGCATTCACTGGGTTGATCATCTTGAGCACGTCCAGGAAAAACGCCCATCGCACTACCAGGATGTAAGGCGCTTCATCGAGAAATGCCTTTTGTACTGGCTAGAGGCGATGAGCTTGCAAAGAAAGGTTGGAGAAGCAGTCGTGGCGACACGAAAGCTATGTGGCCTAATGGTAAGCTTTGAAAACTCCCATTTTGATCTAAATTTCCTTCATACCTCAAATGAAGCGGCTGGGTATGGGTCAGACTTGAAGTCTAACTTCTGATCAGCAGAACATAAAAGATCACGAACTGGACAGTCTTACCGAGGATATGCGACGTTTCGTGCTGTTTCAACAGGACACAATAGAGAACTATCCTTTGCAAACTTATGTATCTGCTCTTCTATTCAGCCCTACTGGCAGCTGGATTAGAAGGCTTCATGGAGGAGAAGAACCGGACTCGATCTCCTTAAAGCCAAAGATGGAAATCACCTGGAGCGCCTGCATCCAAAGACTCTCCGGAACTTTCACGGATGAATTGGCTATTTCGACAGATGGAAAGCTGCTAGCTTCCCTATGGGCAGAGGTAGACCCAGGCTCTGACGGACAGAGTTCGGTTATGATTTGGGACTTGGAAGTGCATGGCTTTATTAGAGAACTCACTTTAGACTTTGAAGCTCACGCGCTTGTCTTTTTGAGTACTGGTGGTCGGCTGGCCCTGGCAGGAGTTCGGAACCGCTTCGAGATCTGGAACGCAGAAACGGGATCGCGCTTACAAACACTTCAAAGTCCTGACGAACCGGACGTTAGCTTTACTTCCCTAGCAGTATCTCCTTCAACAAATCTCGGCCTGATAAAAGCAATCGACGAATCGGTAATGAATGAAGATTTGATAGCATCCGGCTCAGATAACGGGGCGGTCAGATTCTGGAATGCGACTACTGGGAACTGCATCAGAAACATCCGCACATCTAGGGAAAGTGTTCAGACTTTGATATTCTCCCTGAATGGCCAGAAATTGGCGGTTGGGCTGGCAAACGGGACAGTCGAAGTATGGGATTCCCGATCAGGAGTTTGGATTTGGAATTTGGAACACAATCATCATCAGATCCTTTCAATGGCGTTCTTTGGGGACGAGCAGCTTGTGTCTGTTCCCTGGGAAGGAGACGCAATTGTTTGGGATATAAAGACGGGTGAATTTGTCCGAACCTTCAATGGATTTGGACAGGTCGTGCCATTGGGGAGCAGCGCAGGTTTTGCATCCATTGCATCTGAGCAGCCAAGAGTCAAGATTTGGAATAGCAATGGGGACTGTGTCCAAGTTTTGGGGGAACATGGAGACAATCGGGGTCGCCTGGCCTTTTCCACCGAACAGCAACTCCTGGCTTTGAGCAACGGCTCCAGCATCAGCATCTGGGACTTGAAGCTGGATGCATCTACTGAGTCCATCCCTATCCATGCCGGGCCCGTTTATTCGATCGCGTTTTCTTCCGACGGCCGGTTGCTTGCATCAGGCTCAGATGATTCGATAAAGATCTGGGACACGACCAACTGTAACTGCATCCATTCAATCGACTGCGGAGGAGATGGACTCGCCTTTTCCCCAGACGGCCGCTATCTTGCATCACGAGGGGCAGCGTGGCAGGAGATACCAGAACCCAACGATTTGACTATTTGGAACGCAGGCAGTGGTGAGATTGTCGAGGAATTCTCCGACGTGGAGCATTGGGAGCTTTTCTCGCCTGACAGTAGGCTTCTGGCATTGGCCTTCTACACATCCGTTGTGATGATATGGGACATGGACGCCTCTGAAGAACGGCATCAGATTCAATGCAGCGCTACCTGTGCTAGCTTTTCGGCTGACGGGCGTGAACTTGTCTTGGCTTCAGACACGAGCTTGGATATTTGGGACACGGCCAGCGGCAAATGCATTTGGACAGTCGAGCATCAACTGTCTGAAGTCACATCAATTGCACTATCTGCAGATACGCAGCTGCTTGCTACTGTCACGAGCCGAGGGGACATCCGCGTATGGGACAGAGGCGTCGCAGCCGTGCGTGTCACCTTACTTTCGGGCCAGGATGGGGTGGGAGCAGTATCGTTCTCTCCCAACCAGGATTTGCTGGTCTGGGCCAATCATAGAAAAATTGGAATGTGGAACTGGCAGCATAGCGGGCAAGCTCGCTCCTTTACTCGCGACTCGAATCTGGGGTTCAGTGGTGGGCATTGGAACAAGACCAACAAGACCACGCTCCAGTTCAACCATTCCAACAGCTCAAGGTTGTGTACACGAATCGGTGACCTGGACACTGGCGGTCTATCTGATGGGAGTGTATATTTTTACGATTATTATGTGCACCTAGATCGTGAGTGGATTGCTAGAGGCAGCCAAAGGATGGTTCTTCTTCACGTCGAGCACCACGGGTCGAGTGCAGTAAATGTTCATTGTGGGAAAGTTATAGCAATCGGTACTGAGGCGGGAAGGGTACTTTTGTTTCGGTTTAGAGATTGTGAATAATTCTAACGAGAGGCACATAAAATGAAATGCGAGGTCTATGCTGTTGCGACAACAAAGTAGAGGCCGTTGGGGTTTCCATCTCTAAGTCGATCTATCCAAAGTAAATAAAAACGACTGGAAGCTTCTAGTTATGGAGTCACATCCACAGCCTACACGTTGACCAACTAAGATTATAAGGCAGCTAGTTAACGGGTTGTTGTCTATTAGGAGAGATTGTTTCTTGTCATAGTAACGCTGCCGAAAGGGGTTACCCGAATTAACTACTATGCGACCCGGTAAACATTCACATTTAGTTGAGAAAACATTAAATATAGACCTCTATAAAAGACAAAGAGGGTGTCACCAGGATGATGCCCTCCATGACATTAGATAAAAAAGCTCGTGTAGCCCCTTCATAAGTTCTGAAAAGGCGCCTTGGTTAAGAAAGAATTAAGACAGCAAGATAGAAGTGTTGGCTTTTCTCATTGTTGTCTACAACGATGTCGAAAAGCATCAGCGACAACAGCAAAAAGCACATTCATACATGACAGTATCAAAACCTAATACCGCAAAACACTGCAACCTATGGCGAAATTAAAACTTAATAAAATACTAGATAGCTATGTTATTAATGACTATTTAAATAAAACAGCTATTATTTATGGTTGCGTGGCGTTCGACACTTTCTTCCATAAAGCGAAGGTCAATCAGAAGGTAAACCGGAAAGCCGGATGATCGTCTCCCAAATTGTTCCTTTCATCCTCTGGCAGGTTATACCTATCGTCCCTCTTGCCTTGATCTCTCAGTTTGTTCTCACGCCTCATGTAAAGCAGAAAGACGACTGAGCTAAGAACACAGAGCCAGACAAGGCCGAGACCCAGTCCGAAACCCAAGGGGTATTCTGGGGCTTGGCTGGTGACGAACATGTTGCTAGATCATGTTAGTCATGTCCCTCCCTATCTGAACACGCATCGGAACAAACATACCTGGCGATAATGCCACCAACGTTGCCGATGCCGACCTGCATTGCAGAAGCGACACCAACTTTATAATGGCCAGAGTTATTGTTGCTCGCCCAAACCAGTACAATAGGTTGGGCGATATATCCCCCACCGACGATGCAAAATAGTGCAAAGTACCGTACCCCAACGCTCACAGACATCATGTTGAGTAGGATAACATAGCCGATAGTAGTAAAAAGACAACCTCCGAAGATGAATCCTGAACGATGCTTCAACTTGTCGCTTGCGATGGCACAGACGAGTGCGCAAACGGTTGCAAAGATGAAGATGGGGATCGACATGATCTGGGCGCGAATAGATGTCCAACCCAGTTGTTTAAGGATGGTTGGGGTGAAGAATGAACCGGAATAGCTGGTGGTGACGATACCCATGTACATCAAGATGCTGCAAAAGGTTAGTGAATAGGTCTGATGTGTGGTGGTAGTAACATACCTGAGATAGATCTTGGGATCCGCAAATATCCTCTTGGCAGTCTTCTTATCCCAATGGTTCATCTCAGTGTCCTGTCTATCCTGAGCGAGACGTTCAATGAGGAGCACTCGCTCATCGTCGTTGAGAAATCTGGCAGACTCGGGCCAGTCGGGAATAATCCAGTAGCTGACAACGGCGATGATAACAGTAGCGATACCCTCAAGAATGAAGATCCATCTCCAGCCGCCATATCCAGCGATTCCATCCATATGAGCAATCGCATAGGCCAGCAGACCACTAAACGCCCCAGCAATGATGCTGGCTGAGAAGAAGAGGTTGAAACGCCACTGCAGCTCGTGTCGACAGTAGTACATGCTGAGTAGATAGACACAAGCAGGGAAAAAGCCAGCTTCGAGGCCTCCGATGATGACTCGACAGGCGACTAATCCTGCAAAGGACCGCGTGAGACCTTGGCAGATTGTTATGATGCCCCATCCTGTCATTATGGCCGAGAGGAAGAGGGAGGGACGCATATTCTTGAGGAGAATGTTGCAGGGAACTTCGAGGAGGATGTAGAGGATAAAGAAGGTAAACAGGGCAATGTTGTAATCTTGGCCTGTCATGTTGAGGTCCGCTTCTAGGCCCTGAATACGGGCATTTCCGATATTGATGCTGAAGCACGGAATAAGTCAGCAAATATGAAGTAGAGTGACGAGGGTATAGATTTTACCGGTCGATGAATGCGCAGAGAAAAAGTAAAAAGAGGATGGGGACGAGATTCAGGTCAACCTTTCGTAAGACCTTCTTCTCAAGTGCAGGATCGATACCCTGACGCTCGGTTTTCGGGTTCACATCGTAGCTGGCTCTCGTATCGGCCACATGCTCAATCTGAGCTGTTTCGTTGACCTTGTCTGACATTTTGCACGAGATGGTCTTGTTGAATCTCGGGCGGTGATGATGATGTTGGAACTGGTGATGGGTGATGGAACCCCCCCCAGTAGATCTTTGTCAGTTGTAGACTCGAGAGTTCAAGATGAGACGATTTTAAGCAAGGGGGATCGACGTGTATAAAAACATATTCGGCCTACCTATTCTCCCTCACCTCATTGTTCGTGATACTGGTATCGGAATCGGAATCGTTCCGACTCGGTAATCTAACTGCGCATCACCCACCCCCGCTACCCGAGGAAGGGGGAAAAGTCTGGGGTAATCTGGGGTAAATCTGGAGATAAGGATGACACGACTGCTCGACTTGGAAAAGTGCGCGGGGTTAAAGAGGATGCGATGTAGCATGGCATACTGTACATGGCCTAATACAGACAAGAATTCCCTCGCTACCGTGTCAGTATTGCGTGTAGCGAGGTGTCCAAGGGTGGTAGATTGGCCAGGCTACTTTATTGTCTGCACACCAGAACTGTCTGGGCGTTGTGGCGACCATCCTCTCCATACCGAAATAACTGCCGAAAAGAAATCGGGGTTGTCACCGCGGTATGCCCTTTCCGAGAGACCTGATAGATAAGCCTTGTGTATGGCGACATGGTGACATAACGTATGATAAATAGGTAGGATGGGGCTTGACTCGTATGTACACCACCTGAGGATAGACAATCACACACGAGTGGCGCTACATGGATCTCTGTTATGCAGCTGAATATGCAGTTTTTTGGATGGTGGGTAATGATTTTATTGACGTGTTAAAGAATGTGTTGTTTGTTGCAGTGGCAGCACTCAGTAGGACACAGAACAATCGTGATGGCATGGATGTTTGTCACGATGGACACAGGTTCCAGCTCCCACGCGTCTAAACAATTAGAGTTGAAAGAGCACCTTTTTCCACCATAGAAGCTTTTCTGATCCTAGTAACTCATATCCCAGCTGACTCAGACGTTACTCTCTCCTTCTGGGGCCCAGGTCGTGATCCATGCAACCGCAAAGATCAACAGCCACATGGCAAGCCAAGTACCATTCAATCCAGCGCCCCCAAAGCCCTTCCAAGCAATAAAGGCAGAAATTAGGAGAACAATGTGAATGACGGCGCAGAAATAAAGGAAAATGTCAAAATGCACTCGTCCCTATTTGTTTTTGTCAACATGTGCCCCCGATTATATGTTTGAGTTCAGAAACCTACCACAAGCTTTCCAAAAACTCTTCTCTGTCCCTCAGCCTCTCCAATCTTGGCCAGACACCATCCAATGAAGAAAAAGTTGAGAATGGTAAGGATGGTACCGACGATGGCGCTGACTAGGATGGTGCCGTATGAGTTGCGGAAGATGCCCAGGATGGAGAGAAAGGTTCGGATGACGAGTGTCAGGCACATGGCGATGCGGCGGAAGAGAGCTTTAGTGTCGCCGCCGGTACGTAGGTCATAGGCTCGCCAGCTGAAGCTCCAGCAGGTTCGCATGTTGGGACAGTTGCGGGCCTTCCAGCTGCCAGTGCTGGCCCCGTTGGTCTTGTTGGTGTTGTAGTCTGTCATGGTCACGACAGATATTGTGAGTCTGTTGGGTTGTGATGAAAGTAAGTTGAGGAGAGGACCAGATTAAAACGGGCGAGAGATGGGAATTAGTTATAGAATCTGGCATGCTCGTCTAGTCGGTTGGGAGTAACCATTGCGGTGGAGTTGTTGGCTTTGGCTAGCACTATGGTTGAAACCAATGTCGGCTGTAGGATTAGGCACAAGGCAGACCAACAGAGGCTGAGCACTGAGTCACAGGAGCTTGGATAGCCTAGACGAATCCTTCGTCAAGGGTCAGAATGCAGTAATGAAACACATCTAGCCTTGCAACCAACAGGTTAGCTATGGGAGCTCTCTGATTAAGTCCTGCACTGCCCCATCACAATCTCAATTTATTATCATTAGGGACGATGCCGTTTCATGCAGCCTACGGTTTCAAAGATAATGGCGCAGGCTTCGACCTGGCATGTCGTTCGACGTCGCGACGCGAAAGGATCCATTGTTGCCAAGGCTAGGATCAACCTCATTTCCCCTGCTCCATTCCCAAAACAGAGATCGCCGACGCTATTTCCATGTCCACAGTTGAACCAGAATATAGAAGTTGACTACCCTACACTGCAGATGTCAGCTTTTGAAACACAACGTATTATGTCGTTGGTATTGGAAGGTTGCGCTAGAGGAACGTGACCGGCTCCAATACATCTTGTCCGCCAACTAAGCATGGCACGGCTGTCCAATCTCAGATACAGAGTTAACATAGATTTTCAATACCAGATTATCTCAGCTGCAGCTGAGAATATTGTAAGTATCTCCATTTCTTTCGGCCTCAGGGAATTGCTTCTCCCTACGCGTGTAAAACCTATAACATTTCCATTCTATCACACAGAAGTGTCTGAATGAGTACTCCCATTCTCCGCATCACTTGCATCCGTGTAATCATTTACCATGACAGTCAGTATGACCAAGACTATTGTCATCAAAAGCGAAATTGCTGACTACCCGTCAGTTGAATTCTTGACAAGAAGGCGTCGGGAACTCACCTAATCCGCCCCCAATCTGACTCTGGCTCCAGCTGACGCCCTCGTCCTGGGGAAAGTCGCGGCTTGGAATGGCAAAGAAGGAGGTTACAAAAGAAAGGGGAGCCTTGTGCTTGTATTAGATGACAATGAAGCCTAGGGCTACGTATGGATTCACCTACAAAGATGACGGTGACCACGGTAAATGCAAACAGGTAGCGTGACTGCTTGTCCGCTTTGTCCTTTAGCTTTTTGCTTGTCTTCTGAAGACTGTCGATGCTCTTCAGCAGGTCATTGTTGCTTTGCAGAATCGTCTTGCTCGCGTTTTGGATGACCTGGCCGCTTTTCTGAAGGCTGTCGATGCTCGTTAGTAGTTTATTGTTGCTTTCCAGGAGTGTCTTGCTGCCGTCTTGGATATCCTGGCTGCTTTTCTGGAGTCTGTCGATGCTATTCAAGACTTTATTGCTGCTTTCTAGTAGTCGCCTACTGCTCTCCTGGAGATGCTTGGCATCTTCTGCTTCGGCGAGGTTGGATACTCCGACCTGTAAACTCAGAAGATGGTTCAGCTAAATTGCCATGAGAATTAGCCATCTTTCATACTGGTCAACTCCTCCTTGTACTTACTGCTTTCTCAACCATCTGGGCCCGTTTGTCGATGTTGGATATCCTCGACTTCCACAGCACAATCCCAAGTTTCACTTCATCAATCTGACCTGTGATTTCCCTAGGCTTACCCTCGGCCTCTTTGGGCTCGCTATCAGTCTCCTTGGACTTCCCCTTGGTATCCGTGGGTCGATCCCTGGTCACTTTCGTGGGTCTGTTGCTTAGCGCCCCGATGGTTCCCGTGACAGTTTGCATGACCCGTTCTTGCTCAAGGATAATTGAAGAGATCATGGCTAACTCATCACGGATATCCATGACGACACGAAAACATTCCATCTCATCTTTGAAGAGAGTGATGGCTCTTGAGGGTTGATTCGTCCCTCTCGTAGACCCTTCTGCAGGGTTCGTAGTGGGTTGCGGATCCGTGTTTAAAGGAGGTGAAATCCTTTCGTTGAGAAGGTTGCGGAATTCCTCGTAGAGCTTGAGCTGATTCTTAGTCTGTGCCATTCCGATTATGTTAGCGTCTTGCTAAGTAGATCTCTTCGTGTAGTCTACCGACCTGAGCTGACGTCACGCTTTCAAAGATAGTGAGCAGACTCTCATGTAGCCCAGCATAGTGCGGACCGTCAATGGTCGTGACCAGACTTGCCATGATCTGTAAGACAAGCTCCATGGAAGTAGCTGGTTGAGATCTGTCAACGGAATGGTAAACGTGGTCTAGCGTCGTCAATCCAAACCAATCATTTTCTTTGGCTGTGGGTAAAGCTGTGATAACAACCCCTGGACATATACCTTAGCCAGTTATCCAAGGGAATTTCTTGCCTGATATCTTACCACGACCAATTTTCCATAGCCGCAGAGGGCTTACCGTCAGGATTCTGTGTTGTATATCCTCATGGACTTGAGCGAATTTGCTCTCCCGATACCTCTGGTAGTAGCGATACACAACTTGGTCTTGATCCTGACCTCGGTCTCGGTCTCGATCACGGTCCTGCTTTTGAGCACTCGCGTCCGCTTCCGTAACGTAGAATGCCTCGTCTAGGGCCCTTGATGGTATTAATCCTGTCGCTTCTGGTCCATCGCAGCCCGCATTTTCCTTTTCCAGTTGGGACATCTTGTTATTGGGATCATTAAACGCCTTGTAGTTCTCCGAGTCTAGAAATGGCATCTGCGTCGTGTCAGGACAAGAGTGCACTCTTTGCCTGGAACCTTGAGTATCTTACCGCAACAGAAAAGGTAGCATTCTCAGAGTCCCGAGCATCGTCATGTTGGGAGAAGGAAATAATCCTGTCGCCACCGAACGTTTGGTGGAGAAAGTACAGGATCCAATCAAACGTCTCTGGAGTATCTTCAATGCCACCCCATGTTTCAAAGACTTTCTGATGTTGCAATTGACCGGCTAGCTCCTATTCCATCTGTTAGCAGGCCCTACAGTTAGCTGAGGACCCCGGAGCCCAACTCACTTGTAACCAATTACGCTGATCCCTTGATGAGCATCTCCAAGAACGTCACAAGATAAGCAGTAGGTTCTTACATGAACTGCAGGGAGATGAAACCATGTCCAGTCAGAGGGCTTTTCTCGGCTCTCCAGCTTTGGGAACTCCCCCCAGAATTTGCCATCGGGTTCTAGAAGATCAGCTATTGTTGGTCTCAATACATTATCGTTGAAAAAAACAAGGGCGTAGAGCTCGTTGCGAAGATCTTTTTCAAATTGTTCCATGCTCGATTCCTGGGTTATGTTAAATGAGCTTTTTCCACGGTAAATGATTGAGTAAAATGGCGAGTTCGTCTCGTTGGTGGGTTGGAACGCTCTGTAGGTAATGGTCGCTGTCCAGATTTTGATGCGGGAATGGTCCGGGTCTCTTTGAGGAAGCAAAATGCAATAGGCTATAACATCAGGCATCTATTAGGCTCCATATTATGCAGCCCAATATGTGTAAGCTCTCTCTAAGCAATGGTACGATCCTTGCGTATGCAAGAGAACGCCACAGGATGCAACATCAGCTACCTATCAGTCGCCTATCCCCGACACCAACAGGTCCTGAATTGTATGATAATGTCTGTGGGGTATCCTTCATGATTCCTAGATGCGAAATAAGCGGATAGGTAGTTAAGAATTAAGATATTTAAGCTCATAGTATACCTAAAGGTAGATTAAGGTAACCTAGTAAGAGATATATAGTTTTTAATATAATGAAGCTATTATATTTACCTAATTATAATAAAAAAAGATATAATTATAAAGAAGCTCGGGTTATCGCCGCTGGTCGACATCTGCCGCTCCCGTCGCCAGAGGCGGAGCATCATGGAAAACATGGCCACGACATTAAGGAAGAAGCCGACCGACAAGGCAGTTAGGTCGAACTCGTCACCGTTCATCGTGAATGGAAGATGGGCAGGTTTTGGAGGCAGTCGAATGAATGGAATTGTGAAAGCTGTGAAAGTTGGTGTTTGTTGATGGTGTGGTGAAGTGAAGAGAAGTGAAGAGAAGAGGGAGAGGAAGCGCCCCGCCAAGAGCTGTTGTCACTGCCCGCCACCTGCTCCTTCCTTCGTCATTCTTGCCTCCTCTAGGAATCTCTTAAGCCAGTATTCAATTCACTAGATGCATTTATCTTCACTTGTCGGTAATTCGAAGTTAGTGAGGTACTTAATGTTGCCTGAGTTGACACGAAGGGACTCGTTCATAGATTTGTTGGGTTTTCCAGATTGGCTGTAACAGCTCTTCACAAAGATCGGGCAGGTTAAACAACAAATAATGGGTAGTAAATAAGAAATCTTCCAAAGGGAGAGTAGTAATCGTACATAAGAAACTCTAGGGCATGTCAACCCTTTTTGTTGTATGAAACCACAAAGCCACAGCCTCTCTACCCCTAGAATGCGTGATAACACCCCGGGCAATCAAAGCACAGCGGGTCATCCCAAACACCATTGAACAAGGCAGGATCATCAATCTGAAGAGGGATGGGGTCATTGGGGTCTGTGGACAGCAGGAAACCAAAGAACAGGCAGTGGCCGTCCTTGTAGCCTGAACCCTTGCAGTCCACCATGGACACGCAGATGGCGGCGCACTCTTCAGATGAACGCTGCAGCGGGTAAAAGTCATCCAGCTCGTGGCCCGTCCGGTACATGCTGGACAGGTAGGCTGGGAGGTTGCAGACGGGGCCATCTGGGGGTTGGTCCCGGCGGGTGCAGACCTCACCTGAGGTGTAGGAGCAGAGTCTGCTGGGTCTGTTGAGGTCTTGCGGAACGCATGGTGGACAGATCCAACAACTGTTGTCCGACCAAATCGATTGTTTCCAAGGTTCTTCGTCAAAGTAGGTCATGTCACCAGGGGTTAGGATGGCGCTCGTGAAGTAGCAGTGGTTGCCAACCTCATAGTACCCTGCCGATCGACAATTCTCGAGCGTTTGACAGATGGCGGCGCACTGTTGGTAGTTATCCTGGTGGGGGTAGTCATTGCGATGCTCGGTCCACGTATCGCCGTTGTAGACTGCGCCGACGCCGCAGAGAAGTGTGCCGTGGTTGGTCCAGCGATCCATCTCACACTCCTCGCCGTTAATGTACTTGCAATCGCTGCTCGACGACTCGGCGGGGGCTTCCGACGTGGTGGTAGGACGTCTAGAAGGCGTCGGTGTTGAGTTCTCCCCATTGTCGAGGGTGGTTGAATCTCGAACAGGCCCAGGTGTCGAATGCCCCCCTTGGTCGAGAGTACTTGGACCCCGTGGGGTTGTTGGTGTTGAGTAACCCCCTCCGTCAAGCGTACTTGGATTAGGAAGCCATGTGCTAGAGCTCGGCATCTCGCCGCACAGGAAACAGTTGAAGCATTCGAGGTCAGACCAAATCAGATTACCCTCCAATCCAGGAGTCGGCTCCGGGAAAGGAACCTCTCCCAAGCGTTGCTTCAGGAAGTAACATGGCTTGTTGGGATCGTCTGGGTTCACTGACAAGGAGAAGCAGTCATCCATGTATGCGCACGTGATGGCACACCTTTGGATGTCAAGGTCCTGGAGAGGCTTCTCCTCAAGAGTGTATTGGTAATAACGCGCTTCGGGCCGTCCGCGCTTCTCGCAGATGGGCTTCGTGGGGGTAGGCCATGCTTGGCCGCAGTGGCCTGGATAGCGCCAATCATCCGGGCAGACGGGTTGAGAGGCAATTGGTGGTCTAGGAGGCTGTCCAGTAGTGGGGGAGGGATGATTACTTGTAGGTGTATGCCAATTGCCGGGGGTGGACGGGCTGTGACTGAGGGAGGAAGAGCTATTGTGTGTGCGTCCGCTGTACGTAGGCGTGTTCCAGCTTGCTGTAGGGGTGTAGAGAGGAGTGTGCTGAGACTCAATGGTAAGAGAATTGACATTGCTACTGCTTCTCCTGGTGGAGGCGCCGGGTGTAGCAAAGGGAGAGGGGGTAGAACTAGAGCTTCTTCTAGTGCTGCTAGGGGTAGGATTATTGGGACTATCCTCAAAGTTCAACTGGAACCGGTCAATGTTCTGAGGTGTAACCTGGTTCGAGATAAAAATCGAGTCGACGTAGATCTCAGCAAATCCAAAGTCCCAGCAATCTATCCAGATGCCAAAGTTGGCACGCTGAGAGTCAGCAATCACAGACGTGAGGACTCGGATCCATTGGACGCTATTGCCCATAACAACATAGTCGTTGAAGTAAAAGTGGCGGTTCCCGAGCCAAGCGTCGACGGTGCATAGGTTTATGCCTCCTCCGTAGGCAACGATGGCGTAGTAGAACTGGACCGTGTAGAGAACCTTTGTGCTGGGGCGGAGGTTTCCTAGCCACATTGACATTCCTGCGAATGTGTCCAAGGCTCGTTTTGCCTTGACTGGTCGTTCCGATCCGCCACCGTTTGCTCTCATGGCAGCGCATCCATCGTCAGGGCTGCCATCGTCCTTGAAGCACCCGCCGATCTGATGTGTGACATCGCCCGCGATTTCCAAGTCGCCAAGGCCATCTGAGAATCTTCCACCGGGGAACATGTTGGTGATGACGAAAGGCTCTTCGATGATGGTGGTTGGTACATCGCTCGTTGTCGGGGACCCGCTCGTTGTCGGCGGTTCGGTTGATACCAGCGTGTCACTTGACTCCGAGAACTCACTTGACGGCGACGACTCGGTCGATGATTGCGACTCGATGAGCGTGGAAGACTCGATCAAGGTGCTGCTAAGTTCGTCGGTAGACGAGGAGGCGGTTGTTGCTTCCGTCTCTGGCAAAGAAGTTGAATCAAGAGACGACACCTCAGCCGGTGAAGAAGTTTCTTCAGGTAGAGAGGAGGATGGTTCTGTCGATGCGCCAGGAGAGGAAGCATTGGAGGACTCGGCTACCGTAGATTGCTCTGAGGCAGATTCTGCCGGTTCCGTGGTGTCCGAAAGGGGACCATTGCTTTTTGCCGTAGACGCCGCTTCGGTCATCGACGACGTGTCGGCTGTCAGTGACGTATGTAAGGTCAGAGGGAGAGTCGATGTTCCCGTCTCCTCTTCCTCGTCGATGACAGAGATGCTAGCAGATTCAGTCGCTTGAGAGCTGGAAGTACTAGGTTCATCAAGGCCGATGAGTCTACCGTCGACACATTTTTCAACTATAGGAGTTAGCATCAAGAGAAGATAAAGGTACTATGAAACTTACCTCCATAGACACTCAGCTGCACTGGTGTACAGTTCGGTGGCCCCGAGGTAAAGACCATATACACCAAACCACTAGAGGACTCTTGACAAAACGTCGCTTGGCCATTAGGAAGAGACGGGTTCTTGAATTGAAGAGTGCCCCCTTCGTTGGCAAAGGTCCTCGTGATGGCACCATCTGGAGGTGATCCGAGTGCCTGGAACGCCTGGTAGTCCTCGCCTTGGTAGTAAAGAGGAACATTTCCGTCAAAAAGCTGACCAGAAGCGGGACCTGTGCCCAGAGTGAAGATGCTGGCAAAGGTGCAGACTTGGGGGTTGCTGTTGCCCACAAATCCTCGAAGCTCTCGCTTTGAGACATCTCCGGATGGTGTGATGAGAAAGATGACTTGTTGACTTGATAGTCCGGGTCCTGTGGATGTTTCCGAGGATGGAGTGTCGGAAGTCACTGACGGGAGGTCAGATGCTGGGATACTGGGGGATGACGACCGGTCGGAGACTGTAACACCAGAAGCTATTGATGATTGCCCAGAGCCTATGGGTTGTCTCCCAGCAGTGGTTGCGACACCGGACGGCGGCAAAAACTCTGATTCGATGCTGAGTGTTGGTGAAATCAGATCAGGAGCCAACGAGTCGAGAGCCGTCGAGTTGGGAGCTGCATCGGCAGTACCAATGGGCGCAAGGTAGGTCGACAAGTAGGTGACACACCACGACCCTGATACCATCTCCGCATGCTCAATAGCACTGGCGGCATTGATGAAGCCGCCAAACGCTGCAAACGCAGTGAATTGGTGCCTCATGTCAGCGGTTTGAGAAAAGTTGGACTAGAGAGATCAGAGATCCTACCTCACGGCCGACCTTGAGTACTAAAAGATTGCAAATAAGTTGTTGGTGGCAGTTTAATCGATATTCCCATTCCAGCTGTGTGTCTCACCCTAGGAAACACGCGACCAACAGTGTCTCAGGGGCAGGCCGGGCTGAGTGTCTCGACCACCGTCTTCTAGCTGATCGCTAAAGCCAAATTCCAAGACCCTTAGGCAAGGGAGTTGATTTCCTCAATCGCCGTTGGTTTCTAGGGAAAACGGTGAGTGTCAGCCAGCCACCAAAGACGCCCATAATTCACCACAATTCGTGACCACGTACGCGAGTTGCTCCCTCAAGCCACGTTGTTTCCAACCACGTAATACCGGACCAGCCTCATTCAATATTCCGGCCTTTGTGCCTACTTTGCCAGGGTTTTCATAAACAAGGGGGGCGATATGCCTGTGCAGGCGAGTGGCTTATTTTCTTTATACCGATCTTCACCGAATCCCTTCAGGGGCATGATATGCCGGTTACAAGAAGTGGGTGGGGAGAACATGCACTAAAGAATTGCCCTGCGACTTGAAAGACCGTGAATAATGGCAAACAACTCAACAGGTTAGGATGGGCAAACATGCGGGCAGTTTTGCTGCACTTGCTTAATACAGTCTTTGTTAACCAAACGTAACTGCGTATTAGAAACGTAGCCTTTTAGCAGATAAGCTTCAGTTGGTCGTTCTTTGTATATTATTAGACATTTATTAGAGGCTGGCACCTCTCAACCGCCATTAAAGCAAACAAACGTACACTCTACGCACTAAAATATAGATATCTGATAGTTAAAACAATTGGCGTAAGGACTAAATTTGACCTTCTTGTTCCAGCCCTATTCCCGTTTTGTCCCCCTTTTCGCCCGGCAATTCTAGGCCATGCCAATAAGACAGGGCTGAGACAACATGCCGATGTCCCCCTTTCAACCCCTGAATCCTTCCAAAAAGAACCATATTGCCGGACTCTTCTCCCGAATAAATTATGGACCCATATATGACTACTTAAGACCCTTCATTCAGCCACTGAGCTGTTATTCTACAAGGCTCTTTCTCCGGATTCAGCCCGGTTAAGGTTTATTACATTTAGATGGAATCACAAGGGTAGGTTAGGGTTAGCATTGCAATCAACTCATGTTAAAAACTTTGTCAGTGGTTGAAAGGTCGTCAATGGTCAGTGAGTAAGAAGCAGGCGAGTCTTTGTGAGTGATCAGTAGCTTCATCCCTTGAGCCAATCCGTACGCCACAGTGGCGACGGTTCAGCCTGCTACAAAGAAGGAGCATTCACATCATCTCTTAACGAGAGACTACTGTTAGTATCAAGCCCCATTATAAACTGCTAGTACTCTTAGTCAAGTGCTGACGTATTTTTCTGATGGGTGTCAGTGGCCGGATGGTGGTAAGGATTCGTGGCTGGCTAATCATCCGGGGGAGCCTCAAGTAGGCGACTGGTGTGCTCTCAATGGTATTGACTCTCATCGTTCCAAAAGGTGCCGTTCATGCTGGCTAGGTGACGAAGCTGTTGAACCTTTCTCTTGTTGGCATGCTTGAGGGTAGATGTCGCGGTCTCGATAACGTCCTGCCTAGATGAGCTGCTTGGCCTTGTCAACCTTGTGTTAGCAGTCCGCAGCGATGAGGCAATTAAGAAGTCCCCTGTCATAGTCAGCCGTATCCTGACGCGCCCTTCCTCTACCTTCTTTCACAGAGCCCCTGCCGCGAAGGACAATGTTGGCACCAGACTCAGTGGACATAGCCTCCAGGCTGCTACCTCGTGGAGCGAGGATCTAGCCGATAAACTTGACGGATGGAATGTCGGTAACCGGAAGATAGACCTTCTCACCGGTCTTGGCCATGGGTCGGCGACAGTTGTATCACGGACGGTAGGCGGGAATGGTCCTTATGGTAGGTTCCACGAGCTGATGCGTCTCCTCCTCGATACGCCGGTGGTACCGTCATTCTTGGTCTTGGTTCACCTGCCATTGTTGTCTCATTCGGGCGGAAGCAATGGAGACCGGGGTCTGTTCGTCAAATCGAGTCGCCCGGTCTGAAGCCGTTCTATAATCTCGTCAATACGAAAGATGACCACGTAGAGATAAAGCTGCTCGCTCGTCGTGGTTGACAAAATCGTGGTCGGCAGTCCAGGCTCCACGTTGCCATTCCGCAACCCCCAACGTTGTTTCTGTTCGACCACGTTGTATGTTCGGGGGTTCGGCTTTAGTAAGTCATATTGGCGTTCGGTATCGTGTATGCATCCAAAATCGTAGAACCAACCTTTTTCATGATGACGAGTGTCTGCGGGGGCTATGTCAGTCCTATGATGTGTTTTCCCGACGCGGCTCCCTCCTTTATACCTGCGGTCGCGAGCTTTAGGAACAGACTTCAGCCAGAACCTGCATCATGACCCACGGAATCCCAACTCGGGTCAGGGGGGTTTGATAGAATGCGGCTCCGAATGTCGTCAATTGTGCCTTGCAGCTGTGGCTGGTCTGATGACGGCGAAGGGAAGAGATTAATCATCATTATGAGTCACGATCAACAATCGTGCGGTCATCATGCTAAAACAGTCCGGGGTTTTCCTCGTACGCGTGAAAAGTATTTAAGCTTATCGTTAGAAGTGTAACTATCACTACTGGCGACCTATTCATAGGTCATGGTCTCATTTTCGTTCGGGACATCCCGGCGTACTCTCAAGATTGGCATGGTTAGTATCACAATATGCCCAGTTCACTCAATATCATGCCTGGCATCATAAAGACGATTATTAGAGTTCTCATAGAGCCCGAGACGACCATAATATCTTTCATCTTGGTCGCAATTGCGAACACTTTTACCCCTCGTGAGTCATATGGCTGCCTCGGGCCGGACGCACGAGGAGAGTAGGACCGAAATTCGTTGTTCAAGTGATGTATTATATGATAAAAAAAAACAGGACTCATATTTCCATTACTCATGAGACGTGGTCTGGGGCATAGATAAAATGAAGCTGGTTCACATCCCTGTCCAACCTCATCATCCCCCTTTTTGGCAGCTTCATCAACCCCTCATCATGGGATCTCCTACCGTCCCCACCGTCCCCGTGAGACATGTGGTCTCCCATTTAGACTATTCTGATCCCAATCTCCGAATCCCAAGTCACATTCCCAGTCCGCGGATCTTCTGGACTTACTTGCCTGGAGTCGAGAGAGTCACCCAGGGGCGAAACAATTGTCATATCAATTTCCAAGTTGAGCAACTCCCCCGAAGACCATGGCCCCTGACTATAGGCGGCGTTCCCTTCACAATGCACAGTCAAGGAGGCGATAATAGCAGAAGCCGTGGAAGATTTCTCCTTTTCCCCTCCAGATATGTCCGATTTGGAAACCCTCAGATCTCCATCTGCAAAGAGCTTGATGGTAGGGAACGGGGTTTCTCCGATGAGGGGATGCGATACATAACGAGCGAGCTCGCCCGAGAGCTTTCTAGTTGTGCCCCTGAAATAGATCTCGTCGAGGTCATTTTCGCTTCCGACGCAATGTTCTACATTGTGCTGGATAATGAAGCCGATCTGACCAACGTTCGATCTCGGCTCCCCGGTGTCATCGCAAATTGCGTTGCTGGGTATTGCTTGGAGAAGAATTTTGACAGGCCGGATTGGCGAAACTGGAGGGAGAGGGAGACTCCCGCCTGCGTTCCCATCAGACGAGGGCCAGTATTTGGTATGATTTCCGGTACCAGGACTCCAATTTCTATGCCGTCAGTTTCGGCCTGTACGACTTCGGGTATTTTGGTGAAGGATACGAAAGAACAACATTTTTTAACTGTTGCCGCGCACTGCATCGGACGAGGAGATCCCACCGCCTACTTCAGTCTCTCCACCGGCCAAATGCAACCCATCGGCAGGGCTGTAGCCCAGGTCCCTTTTACGGACGTGGCTCTAGTCGACCTCAAAAGAACCGACTTCCATCAGCAGCTTTTCCTGAACACTGGTCATGCACTACCGGTAAGGAGACTGCTTGGTGAGAATCCAAACGATCAACTGGATTGGAACCACATGGTCCGATTCAGAAGTCCAGCCGCTAATGATCTGGACGGCGTCATCGTGGCCAAATCCGCCAGACCAAAAATCAACCCTTTCAACATTGACGAACCGTTTCAGTGCGTGGTCTACCACTGGGCGTTTACAGGTCAGGTCGAAGACGCTGGTGATGACGACATGGCGCCGAGGCCTGCCGTGGGAACGTCAGGGGCTGCTGTCGTGAATAATAAGGGGATTTGCGTGGGCTTGTTTGATCATTTCATTAGTCAGGGGCCGTGGGCTGGATTTTCTGTCATTCTTAGTGCTAGTGAATTGGTAAAGGCTGGATACCGGTTGGCTTCAGGAGATGTGCTGGACACATGGGCAAAGGTACCCGCGTCGCTCAGATAGGGCATTGAACACTGCGTGCTTTGCTATGATTTTAAATACGCTCGCTTGTAGTATAGGAGGGAAGGGATGTAAGATTTTGTGGTTTTTTGTTATTGTTGCTGATGTCTTCATTCAGAGATGCCATCAAGTTCACAGATAGGGGATGTGAGCTGCTTAATACGCCACTAGTGGCTGCTTTGAGATTCCATGTTTGTCGTTATTCTACTCTTTGTACTTCTATTGCAATGCCTCAACCACTCTCTCAAGTCCCATGTCAAGGTACTCATCAGGATGTGAAAAGACGATTCTAAACCAACCAGGCTTCTCAGATCCAAAGGCCTCTCCAGATGCCAAAAAGACCTTCTTTTCCAACAACTTCTTCATGGCCAGTCCCGTGATATCCTTGTCATCTTCCACCGTGTGTCGTGCTTTGTATGCCTTGCCGAGATCGACCCAAAGGAAAAAGGCAGCGTTGACGCCTGGAGCGTAGGTGATGTCGTTCTTTTTAGCCCATGAGACGGCTCTTTCGTATTGAAATGCTAGCTTCTTGCGGTTCTCGGCTATGTAGGACTCGACAAATGATTCATCTTCCAGGAGATTGATCGTGACGTGATCCGAGATGGAAGAGACCGAACTGTAGAGACCGACTGCCACCAGAGCGGTATGCAGTGACGGGTTCGACTGAGAAATGAGAGCTCCGACGCGAATGCCGTTAGCACCAAAGTCTTTGGACATGCCCCAGAGGACATGCACAAGACTCGGGTCAATAACTCCATTAGTGTCGATAGTAAGAGCCGACTCGAACGGTACAGGAGGAGGATTCGTGTCGATATTGTTGGGGAACGTAGACAAGGCGTAGATCTCATCGCTGATGAAATGAACCTGATACTTTTGGCACAACTTCATGAGTCCGGTGAGGACACTGCGAGAGTAGCAGCGACCCAATGGGTTGTGAGGGTGGCTTATGACGAGACCTTTAACTTTGAGTCCTTTCTTTTGAGCGTCGATAATGACCTCTTCGTACTTGGCCACGGCATCATCTCCGAGAGGGTCGACTTCATTAAAGGCAACGGGGAGAAGCTTAGCTCCAAAGCGGCAGGTAAGATCGGGAATAAAGGTGCCGTAGTATGGCTGTCCAAGAAGTATGGCGTCTCCAGGATCCGCAATAGCCCAGGAAAGATGCTCGATAGCAGCGCTACATCCATTCGTCATGGAAATATGCGCCGGCTCAATATCCCGGAACGGCTTCAACTGCCTCGTCAAGAATCGCGCGACAGCCTGCTTAGCCCTCTTTGTCCCCGTAGTTCCATCACCATAGGTGAACGCCAGGTTAGAAAGCGCAAGGTTATCGTGGATGTGCTTCTTGAGTACATCGTGCATGAGTGTATTCTCCGCAACGCCGAGACTAACGATGCCATCGGGATTCGACTGGTGATCCCACAGGTTAGTAATAACATCCCAAATAACCATACCCTTGCTACCCTCCTCAGCCTCTTGCGCGCGGTTCGAAAGAGTCATCGTGACAGATTAAAAGAATCGTGTTAGAGCGAAAAAAAGAGTTATCGAACCACTAGCTACCTAATCGACTCAAATGCAGGTTGATATAGATGGCTACCGGTGACCGATAGCCGCCACAAACCCCATTTTGTTTGTCATTTGCCGCCCCAAGCCGTCAAAAACCCCATCTTGCCTATCGAGCTCTGTCCAATCAGCCAGGAAGGAGGCATCTCCTTCTCGGGTTCTGCGGAGACGTCTTTGGGCGATAATGACAAGTTCGGTCAAATTATAAACCACCACCGACCGCACCGAAAGTACTCGGGTTTGAAGTTTTCAGAGCTAGCCACCACAAGAGTGAATCGCCGATGCCGGCTTAAGAGCTTTTTACTTATAAGGAGGGTGTTTTCTCAGTTGAATGAGCCTGAGTCAATGTCAACCCGAGGTTCGGTGACCGAGAAGTTGGCGAGAACGCAAGACGAGTTCGGAAGCTCATCCGATTCTGTCTCGCCACTGAGTGAAAACAACGCGATGGAGCATCCATATCGGCATATCGGCCGGATACATCGTCAACTACTTCCGAGCCCTTGTAAGCGGTTTCCAAATCATATACTGCACTCGAGGATCATTGATCAGTCTTCAAAAAGTGTCAAGGATCGAATTAAACCATACCCGTGCCTCTTCAACTAAATGGTACTCTTCCTGACGTGAACGGTATGGGAGGAAGTTCACTTCGATAGTGTATTTTATTTTTAAAGTGCTTACAGCACTACTATATTAGTTGCAAGTCAGCCAATGCGACTATCCGGTCAGATGTTGCAATTGCTTGTTGCGATTGCAACATCGCTCGATAAGCCTTTTTTTGTAATTTTGCCATCGTGAATTTGCTATACAAGCTCTCTGAACCCTGAGAACTCTTATAGAAACTGGCTCAGTATTGTTTTGACCGCTCTCCTTTGTTGCATTGTCATTGCGTCGGGTGGTGATAGTCAAGGAGTGAGTAGATACTCTGTTTTCAGTGATTACCCAGGTAAGCACAACAGTCATTCAGTTAGCGTCTTGAGTCATTGAACTGCAGTTCTCATCTATAAACTAGAAACCCGAAAATCTTCTTCAATTGTTGGTGAATAAATACGCTTGCGAACCCTGGTCCTCTCCATGCACGCTACGCAGTGCATAGCCACACCGATTTTCAGGCCAAAACGTCATTTGATAGCGCCATGCAGGTAAATCAGCCCAGGCTGATTTTGATGATCAGGCTGAACCCAAACCGATACAAGAGCCATTTCCTGCCTCAACTTTTCATGGCATTACACACATCAATGGCTACGTTTTCACCGGTATACACGCCATTAGGCGACTCATCGTCGAATATCCGATTATTAGAGATTCATGTGCGAGGTTCAAAGCGACGCCCTGCAGTGACTTGCCTCATGAGGACTGTTCCCCTCGACAACGCTCCACCATTCGCGGCCTTGTCCTACGTCTGGGGAGATGTCGATGACTGCGAGAATATCGTCGTCAACAGTCAACTTGTATCTGTCACAAAGAACCTCGAAGCCGCACTCCGACATGCTCCCTCCTTTCAACAGATACATCCTGCTTGTTCCCCGACATTCCTACTATGGGCAGATGCTATTTGTATCGACCAAAAAAATGACACAGAGCGACAAGCACAGGTCCAGCTCATGGCAAGGCTATACAAACAAGCCGAATGCGTTTTCGCCTGGTTAGGTTCAGAGGATGAAGACTTGGCATTCCGATCCATGAGACCAATCCTTCATGAGATGAACCGTGTGGGAGAAAACAACTTCACAGACTTGCAGACATTGGCGTCGTTGAACTGGCTGAGTCCATACCGAGACCTTTGCGATAACCATGTCTTTGTAACAAAAGACGAGAACATGCCAAATATTCCCACCCTTTTCAACACTGCCTGGTCAGCAATCAACGACCTCGTCTCACGAAAATACTTCACTCGTGTCTGGATCTTTCAGGAAGCCGTGCTGGCAAAGCGACTCATTCTAGCGTGTCCTACCGCAGCCATGAGCTTTGACGACTTGGGAGCTTTCGCGCACATCATGCATGGGTTGCAGCAGTTTCTGAGAACTGTACCATGGGCCAAGCCCAACTTCTTGGGGAGTGCGGCATGGTACTTTATAAGAGATATCATCGATTGGAGCCGTATCGTCGTTATCAGCCAGCTACGACTTGGTCGAGAATCCAAGCCTAAAGAAATGGAACAGGGATTTGCCATGACAATGACTGGATTCAATCTCGATGCCACTGATCCTAGAGACCACGTGTACGGCCTCCTAGCCTTGACGGGCTTAGATATCAAGCCAGACTACACCAGGTCCCTAGGACAGGTCTGTACCGAGTTTGCAAGGAAGCTATTAGAGACAAGTCGGCTTCGGGATGCTTCTCAAGAGCTTTCGTGGCTGCAATATGCCGGGGTGGGTGTCTTTAATCAAGCATCCACATTGCCCTCGTGGGTGCCAAACCTACAAGGGAGATCTCAGATGAAGGTCTTACTTTCAACTTCAGTAACCTACAAAGACGGCCTCGAGGCCTTTGCAGGAGCTGCGTGCATAGAAGACAATGTCTTGACTGTCCCTGGGGTTCAAGTCGACGTGGTCACCAAAGTGCACACCTTTCCCCGGGAGGAAGTTTCAGGAGGCATGGCACAGTTGATGAAGGAAGTGAAAAATGTCTTTGAAGCCTACACGAAACCTCAAGCATCCCAAGTTGCCAAAAATCCCAGTACTTCGTCTTCAACGGCCAGTGAGCAGCGTACGCAGGAGAGTGGGAAGAATGAGAAGTGGGAGGGTCTGTACCACTTCCTAGTCGATTTTATTTCCAGATGCCCCAATTACAAAAACGACATCCCTCTTCTACAGGCTGTTTTGCGAATCATCTGGTGTCACCCAATAGCCAGAAGAGTCACGGGGCAAACAGTAATGCGTGGTATAAACTTTCTCAAGTCTCTATCTATCCACGGACCTAGTTCATCCAGCGAAGAAAACCTAAAAAGACTGGGTTTCGTCCTAGACGAGAGTTTCGACCACACATTCTGCGAAAAGGTGTTCTCAGTCCAGGGGCTTGAGCACGAGATTAACGCCTACCAGGGCAGTCTTCGACAGGAGTTTACAAACTGGGAGCCGGTAGGGGGTTTGACAGAAGCGGTGGAACTGGATAATCGTTTGGCAGATTTGAGCAGTTGTTGGAGATTTGTTGAGACGAGAGAGGGTTATCTGGGGCTGGGACCGAAGGGTGCGGTGCCGGGAGATGTTGTGGCGATTCTGAAGGGGAGTAGTGCGCCTGTGATACTCAGGAGGAGCGGTGATCATTTCAAGCACGTTGGGGCGTCTTTCATTCTGGGTTTGGTGGGTGGTGAGCTTTCGAAGAGCATCGAAGAAGGGATATGGCCTGTCCAGAACTTTAAGATCGTCTAGGGCGATGGTTCAGGTTAGTAGTCGAGTTGCATCCCCTTAATAATATGCTCCCAGCGATTATCCAACTTGGAAGCGACACAAGTATAGTTTTAAGAGCACTTTTCATTGCCACGTGTATCACTAAAGATGGGAAGTGAACCGTTTGGATTGAATTATCTTGGCTCGCCGTCTTGAAGCGGAGAGCAGTCCGTATTCCGGCGAGGTCGACAGGATGTGGTGGAGGTCTCATCGAAGCTAAGGCTGAGAATATTCACGAGAATTGTATGTAGGAACAGAATTAGCAGTCGAATTTACGAGTAGTTACAGTTTTGATCGATAGAACAAGACGTGAGCAGGAGGGCATTGGATGTACCCTATAGCTCTCAGTGACCAGCCGAAGTCCAGTTGTGAGAAGAGATAATCTCACGTATAATTCTGAGCTGCTGGCTCTAATATCTTCAACCTGACCAATTTGAATACTACTATGATCAAGATTGGCTCGTGAGTTTACTTTTTATAGTTATCGTTTCAACCCCGCGAGTTGTCCTCTCACTTCCCCGCATGTTGGGTTTCTCGTTGTCCTCAAAACAAGAGCCCCAACGCACATTCGGGTTTAAAGAGCACGTCAGCGGCTGGGGAAAAGTCGTTTTGGTTGTCAGACTGGGCTTTCTGTACAGTATGCTTGTGTTCTTGTGCCGTCTGTTGGGATTAGTACTGAATGAGGCCAAGCGTACAAAGAGATGGTGGTGAAAGAGCACTTACCCGAACATACCCCGAAGCGCCTGACCAAAAAGTGGTGCCTGGAACCCACTAATTCCTCTCACTGGGTCTCACGCCGGCAAGAAAAATCGCCCACTTTTTCTTCAGTCTCAACACCAAGTCTCACAATAACAACCACCATGTTTCGATATCCTGATATCCTATTTTCAAGGGGATTGGGGCTTAGATTAGTTGTTAGAAATAGTGGCTAGGGTGTGGCAAGATTAGTTTAAGATTTTCCATCATGGATATAGCTCTAGCTCTGCCCAGGATTAGGTGTTAGAAGGCCTTTCATCTGTTAGATGAAAGAGGAAATGAACTTATGCTTAGCGCCTCGATGCACGATGGAAATTCCTCGGTGTAACTATGTTTCGGCACCTGTGGTGCAAGGCGGAGTTTATTTCCTTGGCAGTTCTCTCGGGCAAATAGCCCGCGAGAAGGTCCAGCCGATTCAACCGGGACTACATAAACTCAACGGGGAGTACATAAACTCGCTGGTCGCATTTCTATCACTTCAATCCTACATACCAAATTGAAATTAATCAATTCATCTTCAGTTTAAAAGAAATGGCACCCAAAGTGTGGACTCGCAATGCACCCGCTGGTGCGGCTCTGGACAAGGTCCAAGAAGCCATCCGAAACCGGAGCCCCTCAGTGCCGATTCCACAGCCAACTTCAGATGTACGACAAACATGATATTACTAGACAAACAAGTGCTAATAGGTTATTTAGCTGGACGAACTCAAGGCTGATAGTGATTCTTTCACTTTGGCATCATTCACCACTGAAGACGCCTTTGAGTTGGGAAATCTACTCTACGCACGTCTTTACCCCTTTGCGCTTGAAGGCAAGCCAGCCGTCATCTCCATCTCTCTAGCCAACAGCTCCCAAGTTGTTTTCCAAAGCGTCACTGGACCTGGCGTGATGCCAGAAAACGAGTCTTGGATCCGACGCAAGAGGAACACGGTTCTTAGGTTTGGCGCCAGCACTTGGTTTATGCATCACAAGTTCAAGGGCGACGAGGTGGGTTTTGCTGCCAAGTTTGCCATTTCCGACTCACAGAGGGGCGATTACGCAATTCACGGTGGCGGAGTCCCCATTCGCGTTCAGGGAGTTGAAGGAATTGTCGCCGTTGTTGTCGTTAGTGGTCTTAAGCAGGATGAAGATCACGGAGTGATTGCAGATGTTATCAAGAGCAACTGGGCATAGAAAAGATATACTTAACCAGTTAGTAAACTCAAATGTCAGTAAAAAAAACTCGTCTCAGAAATGAACCACTATTGCGTCACTCGAGGCAACCAAAATGGCCTGATGCTCAAAAAATGGAGCCACGAGAATGCACAAAGTGGAGATGAAGAACTGACAGATTATGCATCAAGAGCATCTTATGCGCTTAACAAATTGCTAGCGCGCGCCTGGCCTGTCCGTCCGCCTGCCGATCCATCACCAGATGGACCGACCAACCGCCAAGGATAGGTAAGCCAGCCATCCCCAAAAAATTCCGTCAACCCGAATACCCGACGACAATGAACGCGACCAAATGGCGAATCTCAAAGGCCTGCCAGGAATGCCGCGTCAAGAAGATCAAGTGCAACGGCGAGACGCCATGTCAGAATTGCAGGCTCAGGAGTCTGGGCTGTGTCTACCGCGAGAAGGCCCGTAACCGCACGCGCAAGGTCAAGCCGCGCACCGCTGCCTATGAGTCCATCATGTCGCACGACGCCATGGCCGCATCGCCATCGCTGGAGCCTTCGGATGAGGGCACAAACGTTCCTCCTACTCCTGTTGCTGAGGATGCTGCGTCGGTGGCTCCAGCTCCGTCGGCGTTTGGCAGCGATAGGAGTATAAACAACAACAGCGTTGCTGCTGCTCATCGCGCATCACCGTCATGTTATCTTCAGCTTTACTATGGACCTTCTTCGAATTTTGCCCTTCTCAACGCTATTTATCATCAGATTGCTGGGACATGTCCTAATGATCCAGCATCACGCGCTGGAGTTGAAGAGGCTGGCCCTGGCCTGGATCTGTTCAGTCATCGGAGGTTGTTCTTTGGAGACTTTGCCGACAACAAACGACCAGCTTCACTCGCAGAAGATTATTCAGCGATGTTGATAAATCCCGAGACAGCACATCGTCTACTCGAGAGGTATCTTCTCACCTACTGGCATGGATTACCGGTCATGAGCAAGGACAGCTATCGGAGGCGTCTTGACGTGCTGTTTCAACCGCCAGGCATCTTTGATTATGATGCACCAGAAACCATCATCATTATGCTTGCAGTTGGACTAGGGGCATCCATGACTGGAGAGGAAGCTATCGCAGAGTTTTTGTTTCAAAAAGCAAAGCAGGGGGCGGCCAAGTTGGATGAGGTTGTCAACATACAAGTGGTTCAAATACACCTCATGATGATAAGTCTCTCTTCCCACAAACTTGAACTCACTTACTTACACATAATACGGTCACTTTCAGTCAGAAAGAGCACGACCAAATTCAAGTTTCCTGCATATAGGTACTGCAGTCAGAAAAGCCATCGCCGCTGGCCTGCATAAGGATGCCGAAATGTGCCCAGGACAATCAAATGAGGATGCTGATCAAAGAAGAGTCATGTTCTGGAGTTTATTCTTCTGGGAAACGTATGTATAACCTCTGCTACTTGCTGATGAATCCCACTGACGACATAGATGGCAATGCTTTGTTGTCGGCCGTCCTAGTTCTATCCCAGATCCAGGTCCAGCCATTCCTGTTCCCAAGAATCAAAAACATCTAATATCTTTGGTGACTCTATCTCGGATCATGGACAAGTGCGTCAAACGTATCTACAGTCCAAAACACGATTCATTATTACCTGTGTGGAATGCGGCAATCGAAATCCGACGGGAGCTTCACCGGTTTGCTGAGAGGCAACTCAAAGACATGAAGTTTGGCCTTGTCAGCGATCCGACAACCGGAGAGCTTGGGGTGTGTCAAGCTATGGTGTCTACAAGTAAGTTTCGATTACTATGCTTCACTCTAACCTTGCTAATTGAGTGCAGTGTATCACCATACTCTGCTGCTGACATTCCGCCCGTTCTTGATTTTGCGAGCAAAACTAAAGCAGGAAAAATCCTCTTCCGATCCTTCATCCGCTGAGACACTACATGCGCCCCCGCCCTGGCTTGACAATGCTTGCGAGTACTGCCTAGAGGCAGCTAGAAACTCGATCGGCTTTCTCACAAGCTCTTGCGCAACCAACACGCTCTGCCACGTAGGCACAATCCTCCTTACCCATTTACCCACTTCTAACCGATACTAGGATATCAAATATCATGGCTTCTTTATCGAAGGAGCGTGCTACGCCTTGGCATTTGACATGCTGCAAGAGAAAAAGACGGCTCACCGCAACCTCCCCTGGATCCACTCCGGCCTGAGATGCCTCCGGTCCATGATTACCAAAGCAGGGGCCAACGCGGGTCAACTACCGACGACAATCTCCTCGATCGAGCAAATGGTTCGCTCAGCCGGCTTCGAGCTCAAGGACCAAGTGGACCCGGATATGCGGCAATCTCAGTCCCAACAGCCCCTTCACTCAACCCTGCCAGGCTCCCCGGCCATGCCTCCAGCTAGCGTCGCCGGGGAGGAGCCGGCTTTCACGTTTCCCTCGATGCCGTTTGGTTTCGACGTCACTGGACAGGTGAATGGGACTTCTCCCATGGGCGTAGGATCGGATGAGCAGGCTGACTTTACGGCGGCGGATGTCGGCTGGGACATTGACTTTGGCACTATGAACATGGAGGCATTCTTATCACTTGACCCGACTGAGGCCTTCAACTTTGCTCTCTAATTCCACAAGCGGATCAAGAATGGGTCCTCTTATCTGGGTTTATCTCTGAGGCTTTCTCGGAGTAAGGACCGTCCATCCGGACTTGAAATCCGATCCTTGAAGGGGGCATGATTCACTTTTCAATGATTTGTCAGATGTTGACATGCCTTACAAAAGGTACATTCTGTCATTTTATCTCCGGAGACCCCTTTCCCTTACTGGCCAGTCTCGGAGACTGGATGGGGCTCTTTTGACTCTAGACGACGGAGGTGGGCGGAATTACGGATGTTCGGATATACGCGTGTAAGACACTTTTTTGGGGGGATAATCGCGGCGCTTCATCATCATATATACCAGACATGTACAGAATAGAATATTGATTTTGGGCTTGAATAAACTCAAGGGCGGTTTTGGAGTTGACCAAGCTGACTCTGTTGACGCAACTGACTCGCTTGCTCTTGAGGCACAAGATGGCCGACACACCCAACGACAAAGGCACTCTTGCCGAGACGCCGAATGAATCCTTTGTCCACGGCAGGGATGCTCATTTTGGATCTTCGAGTGATACTGACGTTGAGGTTGACAATGTTGATGAGGAGAGAGGCAAAGATCACATTCAGAAGCGGTTGACGTTGACGTTTCAGGATGTTACTGTGAGAGTTACGGCTCCTGATGAGGCATTGGGAGAGACTCTTTGGTCGAGAGTTGATCCTCGTCAATTGGCAGGTTTATTTAAGGGGGCTCGGCCAATGAGGGTGAGAAAATCCAATGTCAACGCTTCTACGCCACGTACTAACTTGGTTGCTCAGACTATCTTGCACGAGGTTTCTGGTCAAGTCAATCCAGGGGAAATGGTGAATATTTCGGTGTTTCGGATAAGAACATTTCTAACGTGGTTTTAGCTGTTGGTTCTTGGTCGACCTGGCTCTGGTTGCACATCTCTCCTTCGTGTGCTATCCAACCACCGAGAAGCCTTTCAAGAAGTCACCGGTCATACAAAGTACGGAAACATGGATCACAACCAGGCGAAAAAGTATCGACAACAGATTGTCTTTAACACTGAAGGTTTGTAGTCTTTCTTTTACTCTTGTGCATGCCACTAATTTGTTTGCTAGATGACATCCACTTCCCGACACTCACCGTCAACCAGACAATGAAGTTTGCTCTCCGAAACAAGGTTCCACGCGAGAGACCTGATCATGTTGAGAAAAAGCATCACTTTGTCCAAGATATGCGAAATCATATTCTTGACTCTCTAGGCATTGGTCACACGCAAAAGACGCTGGTTGGAAACGAGTTCATCCGTGGTGTTTCTGGCGGAGAGAGGAAGAGAGTCTCTCTAGCCGAAGTCATGGCCAGCCAGGTTTGTCTCCAAGTCTCTGTCAACAAGATTGAAGACTGACATTCTTTGAAGAGCCCCCTTCAGTTCTGGGATCAACCAACCCGAGGTCTCGACTCCAAAACAGCCCTAGAATTCGTCGAGACCCTCCGCCGAGACGCCGACCGAAACGGCAAATCCGTGGTCCTAACAACCTACCAAGCCGGCAATGGCATCTTCGACGCCTTTGACAAAGTTCTCGTCCTCGCTGAAGGCCGCGTAATCTAATACGGCCTCCGCGCATCCGCCAAGTCCTACTTTGAAGAGATGGGCTTTATCTGTCCCCGCGGTGCCAACGTCGCCGACTTTCTCACCTCTGTCACTGTCAAGACGGAGCGAGAGATTGCTCCTGGGTTTGAAGATCGTGTTCCTACTACGGCTGAGGAGTTTGAGGCTGTGTATAAGAGGAGTGAGGTTTGTCAGCTTATGGCGAGGTTGGTACAAAGACCCGAGAATATGGATGATCAGGTTGAGGATTTGAAGATGGCTGTTGAGAGGGAGAAGAGGCAGAGGAGTTGGAGGATTGGGAGGAGGGGTGTTTACACTGCTGGTCTTCGAGAGCAGGTTATCAACTGCACCCAACGGTATGTCCACTACCCTGGCCACGTATTGATGCTAACTTTCAAAGGCAATGGCAAATCATGATGGGAGATCGTCTATCACTCTCCATCAAAGTCATCTCAGCCATCATCCAAGCCCTCGTCTGCGGCAGCCTCTTCTACAACCTCCCCCAAACCAGCGAATCAATCTTTCTCCGGCCAGGCGTCCTCTTCTTCCCCGTCCTCTACTTCCTCCTCGAGTCCATGTCCGAAACTACAGCCTCCTTCATGGGAAGACCCATCCTCATGCGACACAAGCGGTTCGGCTTTTACAGACCTACTGCTTTCTGCATAGCCAACGCCATCACGGATATTCCTATTGTCATGCTGCAAGTTACCTGCTTCTCGTTGATTTTGTACTTTATGAGTGCGCTGCAGCATGATGCAGGGAGGTTTTTTACTTTTTGGATTGTTGTTAATGCGGAGACGCTTTGTTTTATTCAGCTGTTTCGGGCTGTGGGAGCCATGTTTAACCATTTTGGTTTGGCGAGTTATATCTCTGGATTGCTATCGACAATCTTTTTTGTCTATGGAGGTTTGTTGACAGTGTGATCAAATATTTGGACGGATACTGACGACAAACAGGTTATCTGATTCCTTTCAGCAAGATGCATCCTTGGTTCCGATGGATCTTCTATCTCAACCCAGGTGCCTACGCTTTCGAATCCCTCATGACGAACGAGTTCCAAGGTCTTAGTCTTGAGTGTGTCGCTCCTCAGTACATCCCCTTTGGTCCTGGCTACGACAACCAGAGCCAGGAATACCGAGGCTGCACTGTACTCGGCAGTGATGACTCTGGTATGATCGACGGTGTCACCTACGTCCAACAACAATACGACTACGCCGTCGGCCACATCTGGCGCGGCTTCGGTGTCATCATCGGCTTCTGGCTCTTCCTTATCGGTCTCACAGCACTCGGCTTCGAGCTACGAAACAGTCATGGAGGATCTTCAGTCCTGCTCTACAAGAGAGGTTCACGAACCAAGAAGATTTCCGACCCTGAAAAGGAAGCCGGTCGAAACACGGAGTCTCTGCAGTTGTCAACTCAGGCTACACGACAGTCAACCTTCTCGTGGCATAACCTGGATTACTATGTGCAGTACCAAGGTGCACAGAAGCAACTTTTGAATCAGGTTTTTGGATACGTGCAGCCTGGAAATCTTGTTGCTTTGATGGGTTGCTCCGGTGCCGGAAAGACGACGTGAGTGATTAGTATCACCGTTTGATCTACTAGCTAACCATATTATGCAGACTCCTCGATGTTCTTGCTCAACGCAAGGATGCTGGTGAGATCCGTGGCTCTATTCTCATCGACGGAAAGCCTCAGGGAATTTCCTTCCAGAGGATGACGGGATACTGCGAGCAGATGGATGTCCACGAGGCTACAGCTACGGTCAAGGAAGCTCTTGTTTTCTCGGCTGTTCTGCGACAGCCTAGGGATATTCCGTACAAGGAGAAGATTGCTTACGTCGACCACATTATTGAGTTATTGGAGCTCGAAGACATCTGTGATGCTCTTATCGGAAGTAAGTGTCTTTATCAAGTTGTCTGAATGAAAGTGCTAACTACAGTCAGCTCCTGGTGCCGGCTTAAGCATTGAACAGCGAAAGCGTGTGACTCTCGGTGTTGAACTGGTTGCGAAGCCAACTTTACTCTTCCTCGATGAACCTACGTCCGGTCTGGATGGACAATCTGCTTACAACATTGTTCGGTTCATGAGACGTCTCGTCGACGGTGGTCAGGCTGTTCTGTGCACTATCCACCAACCTTCTGCGGTTCTTTTCGATGCTTTTGATTCTCTTTTGCTTTTGGCCAAGGGTGGACGGATGGCGTACTTTGGCGAGAGTAAGTAAAACCCTCCACTCGTCTCTATTTATGCTAACAACATCCAGCTGGCGAATACTCCAAGACTCTTCTTGACTACTTTGCCAGAAACGGTGCCCCGTGTCCCGAAGGAGCGAACCCGGCCGAACATATTGTTGAGGTGATCCAAGGCAACAGCGAAGTTGACGTTGACTGGGTCGACGTGTGGAACCAATCTTCCGAACGCGCAAAAGCTTTGGAGAAGCTTGAAAGGTTGAACCAGGAAGCTATTGCCAACACTCGAGATCAGGTCGAGGATACTGCCAGTTTTGCCACTTCCAAGTGGTTCCAATGGAAGACGGTCCTTCACCGACAGATGATCCAGCTGTGGCGATCTCCGGTATGTTTTTTTGGTGTACCTATCTTTGACCTGTACTAACTCGTTACAGGACTACGTGTGGAACAAGATAAACCTTCACATCTTTGCAGCCCTCTTCAGTGGTTTCACATTCTGGATGATCGGCGATGGCACATTTGACCTGCAACTACGACTTTTTGCCATCTTTAATTTTATCTTTGTTGCTCCTGGATGTATCAACCAGATGCAGCCGTATTTCCTGCACAACAGAGACTTGTTTGAAACGCGAGAGAAGAAGGTATGTTGCTCACCCTCGCGTGGGTATCTCTTTTCTAACACAAGACAGTCCAAAACATACCATTGGGTCGCCTTTATCGGATCGCAGACCGTTGCTGAAATTCCTTACCTCATCATCTGTGCCACGCTGTACTTTGCCTGTTGGTACTTTACCGCGGGTTTCCCAGTCGAGGCCAGAATCTCGGGTCACGTCTATCTCCAGATGATCTGTAAGTTGTCCCCCTTACCTGTACCAACTATCACTAACCCAACACAGTCTACGAATTCCTGTACACCTCTGTCGGCCAAGCAATCGCAGCATACGCACCAAACGAATACTTCGCCGCAATCATGAACCCAGTCCTAATCGGCGCAGGAATGGTATCATTCTGCGGCGTGGTAGTCCCCTACGACGCCATGCAGCCATTCTGGAAGTACTGGCTCTACTACCTCGACCCGTTCCACTACCTGTTCGGCGGTCTCATGGGTCCCATCATCTGGGACGTCAAGGTTGAGTGTCGTCCTGAAGAGTTCACCAGCTTCAATGTCCCAGATGGGCAGACGTGTGGTGAATACGTGGCAGACTTTTTGAGTGTCAATGCTGGGTATGTGGCTAATCCTAATGCCACGGGCAGCTGTGATTACTGCGCTTATTCTACGGGTGCGGAGTATGCAAAGACTTTTAACCTTCGTGAGGAGTACTATGGCTGGCGAGACGTAAGTTGACTTGTTCTCGAGTAATGAAATTTGTGGCTAACTGGTTGGTAGACTGGTATCACGGCTCTGTTCTGTATTTCTTCTTATGCTCTCGTCTTTTTGATGATGAAGCTTCGAAGCAAAAAGACCAAGAGTGCTCGGTCCGACTAAGGAACTGATGGCAAAAAGGATGACCATCAATACTGATGCATACGGTTGTCTTCTCGCTACCAATGAGATTGGCAGCACAATTTTCAACAAAATGAAAGTCAGCGTGAGAGAAGGACAGGGAGATTGGTAATGAGTTGCAGGGTCGGATTGTAATAAAATATACAACGACAAACTTAGAAAGGGTTAAAGTGGGAATTGGGTGTTATTAGACTTATAGAAAGTTTCGATAGAATAGACAACAAGGTTTGGGTGACGGGAAGATTGGTTTGCTAGAGTCGAGACATAACTCAAGGAACAAGGGGTTTCACTTCTCATAACAACATTTTAAGAACAATATCACTCTTCAACACATTTTCAGCATCGTTCAATAATACCATCTCAGTAGAATGAATCGTTTTGAATAATTCGTGTCTTTCAGGATGCTTGTCTACATAGTTCTATCTATCCGCAAGTCCTCACCGCAAACGCCATGTCCTCTAATACCTTGTAGCCGTTTCGTGTATCATGGCCATCATTCAATCATGCATAAATAGTCATTAAATCTTCAACTTTGCCACCTCCAGACTCAACAAATACTGCTCCTCCATGCACCACGCCAACTTCTCCGCTCTAGCCAACCACTTAGGCGTAGTCTGACCACAATACTCCCACAGCGCCGCCTCAAGGGCATCCTTCTCTGGTCCAGGGTCCATAATGCCCCAAACATCGATTATCGTCTCGGGCATAGTAGCCGAAGCAATCGGTTTAAACTCGACAGACAACTTCGCCATCAATATTATGTCGTTGCAGAAATCCGTCATGTGGGGGAGGAGTTTTCCTCCGCGGTCGTCGACTCTGCGGGCGGCTTTGTTCAGTAGGGCGCATACGACGGTTATCATGCTGTGCTGGACGAGAACCCTTGAGAGTGTCTTCCGTGCTTCGAAGGGTGCGTTTGGGACCTCTCTGGCGGCCTGTGCGGTGGATAATCCCTTTCGGAGGGTCGGGATAAGGGCATAGTACATGTCATAGGCCTCGGATATCTGCTTGTGGTATAATATAGGGTTGCTGAGCCACCTAGGCATCCGGCCGAGAGAGTATATGCCGGGGGATCGATCCAGGTCTTGTTCAGTGGAGCCTTCTGGGATCGGACTGATATATGGGGCAAGAGATTCAAGGAATTGGGGGTCAAGCGTCATCTCATGGTTTGCCATGGCCTCCCACATCTAAAAGTTGTTAGTGATGATTTTGCAGGAAGTCGACTAGACACTCACAATTCCAAAGTAAAAGCATAATAGCATATCCTTGTCAAAGTCCTTTATCCAGCCCTTCTTCATAGCATCATCGAGGAGGTATGCCATCACTTGTAAATGCGGAACACTTGGAAGGTCGATTTCATAGAGTAAATACTGTCGAGTCTTAGCTTATCCAACCTCAAGGAATGCCTGCCAATTCAACGTACCTGAGACATCATGACGACGTAGATTGCCAATACCGTATTAGGTGTGTGTGACTCTGCTGGATTCTGCAAGGCAGCGCGTATATCCTTCATTGCTATCCCCTGATGCCTGAGAGCCAATGTCGAATCTCCCTGCCCCCGCGTAGAGCGATACATGTCAGTTAGGGCACCAACCGAAGTCCTCAAAGCCGAACTTGAATCCAATCGCTGCGGGAGGGTCTTGAAGAAATTCCCCAATAAATTGAGATCGTACGAGATTGTGGGACTCTCCAGAACAGAGATGAAGCTTTTAGCCACCCTCATCGACTCGCTCGGCGGGGGCTGGATAACAACGAGTCCAGCCTTCATCTTTTCGCATTTCTCACGATTGTTTCGAGGAACGAGTGCGTTGTTGGGAGTTCGTTCAAACTTTTCGGGGATGAATTTGAAGCGGTTTACTACGGCACCGCCGCATCGGAGGCCGAGACGCTCACATCTTCCACAGATGGGTTCAACTTGGTCACACTTTGAGGTGAAATCGTCAGGGGGGGGGAAGTTAGTGATTACGTGGAGTGTATTCTTGGCATACCTTCTTCTTGGATTGGCGACACTGGTCACATCGCTTCACATGTGCAACACCTGGCATGGTAAAAAAAAACCTGTTGAATAGAGGCGTTATCGAACTGTCGTTAAGAATGTTAGACTGTCCGTGCTCTCATGATGATGGCCGAAGGAGGATATTTAAACTTCTCGGTCGGGATTATCGGTCCTCTTTTACTAGCGGGGGTTTTCCTTGACTGGAGATACAGCCCTGCAGGGCGCAGTTGCGCAGTTAACCACAGGTACCAGGTGGTCCCTATCTGCGCCACAGCAGGGGCTCCAGCATTTTATCTGCCCAGGTTGATAAAGATGTAATTGGACGGCTTGGAAATAAGGATCATTAGTCCCCCACTGTGGCTGACATTTTGACAGGGTTCTGATGTTGCAACCAAGCCTTGGTGTGACCACTCGATCTGGGCAAAATCACCGCTAATCTCTCGGTCTACTCCGTTGATGATTAATGTCAGCAACGACGTCATTATTAATCCCCAATACAAACTGAAGAATCATGAACATGCGAGATATTGTAATCACTATTGTTACACTGAACTCGCAGGTCGTCCGTCATTATCAGGAGAATTGAGTGAAAAGGGTGATCGAGATTTAACCCTCGTTGTGTGGCTTGTACCGGGATGTAACCGAGAAGTGGAAAGTAGTGGGTCTGAAACGTGGTGATCGTTCCCCATACAGGTAATTGGTCGGCGATTACTGGCAGTTAAGGTATATTTTAGGCATTCGTACCTTGTTCAATCTTCCATCCTTCATCTTGACAAACCATCTACAAATGCTGACATTCACAAGTTTTGCTTCTTAATGTCGTCTCTTCCCTCCACCTTGCTCTGGCCATACCAGCCTTCGCGAGATACTACAAGAACAACAGCTGACAAATCCATCATTGACGAACCGCCAATTTATTACACGTCGAAACGATGTCGCCTGTGCCAGTTCTCCCTCAGAGAGGGTGATTTCGTCGTTACCCGTACTGTAAACAATGTTGCCAAACATCTTGATATCAATCTCATCCTTTGCGCAGAAACTTCACCTGAACGCTTCTCGCCCGGGTTTGCTTTTCGCGTGAACAACCCGGTTCCCGACAGCGAACCCTCCTCGCCTGACGGGAGTGACCCGACTGACTTTAGGAGACACACCAATGTTGTGCTGTTGTTCCATTCTTCCTGTGTCAAATTTAAGCGTTTCATCATCACCGATGACTTCCTCGCCGTCACGGAGTATAGCATCGGGCTCTCTGAGTTGGAGGAGCGCCAACGCGTCAAGCGCATCCAACACTTGCTAGCTCCAAAGATATCTAATCTTCTATCAGCCAAACTCCCTTTCGAGGTAATGACAATGATTGCCAGTTACCTCGTACGCGAAAGCGCCATGATTACGGCCAAGCACCAGTCAATGTTCAGTCAAGCATCTGACATCACCGTCGACCTGTCTAAGGATGTCTATGCAAGCTACAGTGTGCTAGATGGTGTTCAATACTTCAAGAGTTTACGCAACCTCGACACAGACCAGGGTGGGGAATATCACCGTGTTCTAAACGCCAAGGAGAAGAGTGCCGTCGTCAAGATCAGGGTTTGCGAGGACCACCTTGGCATTAGATTTGTTCAGTTTCTTTCACCAACTGGCTCATCAAGCAGAGTTCCAATAGTGAAAGGATGGTGGAGGGATATTTCACCCTCAAGAACCACTCAAGTCAAATTCTCTACGATACGAGTCGAGTCAGATGTAAGCATGCCACTTGTCCATGTTTCAAGGCTCACACTATCTCAAGGGTATCAAGCTCAGAAGGATCACCGACACCTTTGACGAGGACGCAGAATACCAAAACCCTCACGTCACATGGCCAAGTCCCGACTATCCCTCAAACAAAGTCGACCTTGCTCTAAGAAACTACATTGTGCAGCAATTTTCCGTGAATCGGAATGTCCGCATGACCTACTTCGACTGCAACGCCCCAGGTGTCACAGGCTATACCATGATTAGCCGGGGACACTGGGTGTCTACCATCTACGCGCACGGGGATGGAGATGACACTCAATTCTACAAAGAGGTTGATGCATGCTTTGGCGATCAGGTCGTGGTCTACATGTCAGTGGATCAAGGGGAATATGTTACCGAGATCCAGCGACGCTGGATGGGGAGACGTGGGGGGGACTTTTTCGATCTAACTGTAAGAACCTAATCGTTTCCGTGCCATTAACTCTTTGGTAACCCTCCTAGTTCAAAACCAATCGAGGAAGACAGACCGTCTTTGGAGCAGAAATTACAGGCTTGTCCTTGGACACCATCATGAGACCCTCCCAACAAGGCTCGCGCATTTACTTCAACAAGGTCGGCCCTGAAAACGAGCCGTCTGTCAGATACATTGCGTGCAATGAAGCATTCGAGCCTCCTATTCAACGGTTGCCTCCCCAGCAAGCCCCAGCCACAACCGGTTCACTCTTTGACCGGGATGAGAATCCCTGGTTCGCATCTCGATGTAATCTGGAGGGGGTTAAGGAGGTGACCTCGTGCAGAGACGTTTCTCTATCCCACAGACCCGTTATTGGAATGCTCGTGAAATATACGGATGGCCACCGGGAGTGCTTGGGACAATTCCGCTTCGACAGGACTCTTGAGACGATTCAGGCTGATCAGAGCGGAGGGCTGCACATTAGCCTGCAAGGGATCGAGGATGAGGATTCCATGTCCGTAGCGGATGTGCGTGGGTTTCCTCTAGGGGATCCATCGCCTTGCCCCGAGAACGAGTCCTGGGTTGAGACACCATGGAGCGGCATATTGGAGTGGAAGTTTAGGAGGGAGGACTGTAAAGTGCTGTATATTCCGGCTGCGTAGTGGCGAGTTTTGGGTGAATGGTCCAGGCATTGATAGGTTATTTTCGGTAACGTTTGAATTTTTTAGGGGTTGATTTTACTTTTCTTTCATAACGCCAACGAGTTTCAGGCACGGGAGCGATAAAATAGCTCTTCAACATAACGGCGGCAACAGAACACAAACAGGTGCCCCAAATCCGTGTCATTGAGATGCCCCGACTGGCTTATGGATCGTCTTCATATGGCCTACCTAGAATTAGGACAATTTTAGAGTTGTCTCCCCAAAGTCTGTGAATACACTGCCCTAAATATTATGTTCAGTTTGCCACACGTACTCAACCTATGTCGATCCCCTATATGAGTTATCTCGGCTTCAACTATGATAAAGAACACATTTCCAACACGTCATAGCATCATATCCCAATGCTAACACAGTTCAACCCATGACGATGATCAGGGACACGACCAACCGTTATTTCTACATCGTGACTATCATTCACCTCTCGTACGGCTAAAACTCCAGTTTCCTGTCTATACAAAGTCTTATACAAAGCATCCTTCCTTTCAACGAGTCCAATTGGTACAAACAACCTTGCTTCAAATCACCACTCACCCCACCAGAGCACACTCCACATGTGTTCCATCCCAACAGGTCCAAGGATATACGCGGCGGCAATCCCAAAGAGAACAGACGACAGCCATAGAAGTTGGTTGCCAACGGTGTGAAGACGAGTCATGAGAGAGTTCAGGCTGTTGTAGATCCCCTGAACCAACATGATGCTCTGCTTAGTGCGCTGTTGCAAAATTTGAAGCCTGCCGGGTACAGGGTGGAATTGTTCGACCTTGGCCTCCTCTGGTGGTTGGTCGTCCATTTCCTCCGGGAGATTAGTATTGGATTCATCTTCTTGGTCTCCCTTCTTTCCAACTTCCATTTTGCCAGCCGCAATCAAAACCATGTGCCTGTCTAGGAGAATCTTTTCCAACTCATCACTCGCAAGATCGTGATGACGGTTGAGCTTGTCATGGGCCTTGGAGATGCTCGCTGCTTCCAAGAGATCAAGCTCCGCCCGTCGAGCAGCTATATCGTCAAGGCCACTCTCAAGTTCCACAACGATGTCTAGCTTGAATGATTCCAACTCTGAGATTTGGGCTTGCGCATATCCCCAAATCAATTCTATCTGGGTCAAGGCTGTGCTGTTTCCGAGAATCTTGCAAAGGCCCTCAGCGTTGTTTACCAGAGATTGGAGATGGGCCATGGAGAGGTGTCTCCGATGAACGGCGAAATGGCGAATGTGTGTGGCTGCCTGGAAACATTTCGAAATCTCGTAACCTTCGGGCTTGTTGACGTTGTTCTTGAACGAGACGATCCTTTTGTTGAACTCTGCCACCCATAGATTCAGCTCACCCGCCGTAGGACAACGCCACTTGCGGTTCTCGAGGATCTTGGGCATCTTTTCCTTGGCAAATTCGAAGCACGTGAGCTCTAGAATAGCCTGAACGCGAGACAGGATGAGATTTTGAATGCGGAGAGGGAGTAAGACTTGAAGCTTTGATGTCTCGGTCGGGTATTTGCTCTCATAGAGCGCAGTCATGTCTAGTTCTGGTTCATTTTCCTCCAACGTGTCGCCGCTAGACTCAGATGAAGCTGCTGTGGGCGATGGTCAGTGGTCATGTTTCATCGCTTGCCACGAGTCGTCACTTGCCTCCGTAGTCCTCCACAAAATCAGAGTCCGATTCTGGAACCACCTGATGAATCATTCCGGCACCAGTCCCTGACTCGGAATTAGGTGCCCGAAGGAAAGTAAGCTCTGAAGCAGGCGACTCTGGAACCAACGGCGCAGGGGGCACGACGACGGTGCGATGGTTGTTGGCAAACCGACGACTTGCCTTGGCCTCGGACTCAAAGATCTGCTCGTTGAGCAGACGGCACAGAGACTGGCACACGACCGTCTTGGAATGTGTATGCAGCAGGGCTTTGATGTGCGTGTGATTCGAGTGCTCGTCGATGATGGGAAGCACCACCTTTGACTTGCGAATCTCTGCCTTTGGGCCTTTAAGGATGGGCTTAAAGGCGAGGTAAACTTCTTCCTCGAAGACAGGATCGTGAGGAGATGCCATGAGGGACGTGAGAGCAAAGCAGAACAGAAAGAGAAGGGCTATTATCGTCAAGATTCGAGATGCGTTTGCGAGATCAAAGTTGAGATTTTAGCGCCGCTGTAGAAATAAATACCCGACTTGACACTGCCCATCAGTGCAAGGCAGATTCTCAGCGGTAACCGAGACGATTTGAAACTGTATTTACGGTCGGGGCCCATCACCAGTTGGCGACCACCGGTGTTGGTCGGCCTTCCGCAGGGGGGTCTGTCGACGGGCCGCAGATTTCGTGGCTGAGCGTTCATCAACCAACAACCAACAACCAACAAGGCCAAATATCTGGTCATGATGCAACTTTGGACGGCCTCCAATAATGCGAGCTAGAATCTCTTGCCAGTTCACGGGGTCTAATAGTTTACGCCTTGCTATCTACGTGTCTTAGGTTTCTTCAAGTGAGGTTAGGTGCCTATTGGCTATGCGGAGTATACATACCCGAGTGAAGGGGGGTTTAGAACAGTATGTCATAAGACTTACTTCACATGATTCAACCAACCTGCTAGCCTTGGGATAAGAAATTAATAATATTCTATAATGCTAGACCTTAATTAATATAGAATCTAGCACTAATGATAAGCTTATATTTTTTAAGATTTTATTTATTAGATCATCTTCCAAGATCCTGACAACTCACAGAGCCCTCCGCTTAATGATGACGCGAATGTCCTTAGCCGGTCTCTTGGCGCTGGACCCCAGAATCATATCAGGAATGTCCCAAGTCCCGCTCGCCGGCTCAATATCCCAGAGACTAATGATGGTAGCCCCTACAGCCATCATGTGCTTCTGAGCAAACGTCCTCCCTTTGCACATTGACGTCCCCATACCCCACGGCCTCAGCCTCCCATATCGAGCAACCATGCTCCCCGTCGTTGGATTCCTCTCGAGGAAGCGCTCCGGGATGAACTTTTCTGGATCCGGGAATATGGCTGGGTCGTTGTTGGTGAGTGACATGGGCATGGAGATAAAGGAGCCTGCCTGAAGCTTATGCTCCAGTTCGCCGTCTTGAATGGTTATTGGTCGCTCGACACGTCTGATGACGGCTGGGTCGTTTGCTATACGGTAGGTTTCAAAGATGCAGGCTTTGAGGAGTTGAAAACTGCGACATAAACCAGGAATGTCTATAGAAATGATCTCAAGAGGGGCTGTGGTTGAGAGGTTGATGTAGTCGGCCGTCTCCTCTCGGATCCTATGAACCAGACCTGGGGTAGCGTATATAAAAGTCGTAAGCCAGGCGAGCATGGGCTGCAAGTTGGCGTTCTGACCCCAGAGGATGGAAAAGTCTGTGACCGCACGTTCTTGAAGCGACCAGCCCTCTCTCTCATAGATCTTGTTCCTCTCAAAGGGGATGCTGCTGACGTCTGAAAGATCAAACTCCAAGTCAGCTAGCTCTCCTTTCTGATGCAGGTCGATGGAGTGATAGAGAGATTCCATGGCTGATAGAAGTCGTGATCGCGCACTCAATCCGTCCTTTATAACTTTGAACGGGGCCCACATTGGGACTCCAAATAGCAGCGGTATGAAGAGGTCACTATCAAACTTCCACAAGTCTTCGAGGAGACGTGGGTGTCGATCCAGGAAGTCGTTGCCGTAAAGGAGTGGAATAGCAATGCAGGCGCCAAAGTCCCTAATCAAGCTGTAAAGGGTGGCTTCTACCGCTAGAGAAGAACTCTGTAGATCTGATGAGATGACCCGAACATCTGCAGAGACCTCCCAACGCTTCATGCCTTGAACATCAGAAGAGAACGTCACCAGCGATGCTACCCGCTCAGCAATCCTGGCCCTCTCAATAGTCGCCGTAGCGCCGCTTTCATTGAGAAACAACTTCTCCGTGGGGGGCATAAAATCCCTCCAAGAGTTCTCCACTTTCTCTTTGAGAGCTGGCGAGTCAATGCCGCCGTAGACGCGAGTGAGGAGGGAGTATTGAAAAGGCCCGGCACTGAGAGTGTGGAGTGACTGCTCCATGAGACGATCTACGCCTGGAAGATGGAAAAGGACTTGGTGCTTTGATGTGAGGCTGAAAAGAGATCCGCTGAATTTACGTGCTGACGAGCTGATTGAGCCACTTGGTTAGAAGTCGCCATTTGCCGGTTACCTTGCAGGATACTTACAAGATGCGTCGACCTATGCCATCTCCACGAAGCACATAGCTAGCAAGGGCAAGTTCAATCATTATCCAAACTGAAAAGTTACTGTCAAGTTTGGGTCTAAATATGAATGTGCGCAAAAGAAGTGCCAAGGCGAGAGCAGCAACGAGGGTGTAGGCTACATTGAAGACGAGCCATGTCAACAAGGTTGGAACTGAGTAGCTCATAGCGAAGAAGTGTTTCGATAGTCACCCAACCATGTGGATAAGAACTAAAAAGATGAATAAAAGTGCTGGTTTTTGCAAAGTATGTCTGCTCTAGATTAAGAAGAGACATTCGAGAGGGGTTTCTTTGTCAGGAGGGCATAGGATACACAGCAGCCCAGCCACAGTTTTCATGATTGGTTGATGCTACTAACTGATCAATTGCTTGCCCTTATTTTCTTACTTTATTAGCAATTCAAGTAAATAAGTGGTCAAATTGCATAAGATAGCAACTCGTCATAACAATCCGTTACCGCTTGTCTTATCTGTCCAACTCCAGCCTCATAGATTCCACAGTCTGTTGAGAGGATCTGAACCAAGAACCTCAACTAGGATCCATGGTGCAAACAACCCCCCAAAAATCCTAGTGTGGACAGAATTTGCTCCCACAGCAGCCTGTAGGCACGAAAAGCTCGAGCTCTAAGCTTGGAATCGGAACTGAGGATCCCGAGAGCTAGTAATACCCTCAGTAGAACCACTAGGCTTGCCATAAAGTCTATCCCGACGCCTATTCTCCCACCTCATCCACAAGGTATAGGCAGTAGTCGCAAAGATGGAGATGGCACACATTCCAATGTTTGTCTTTAGCGCAGTGCTATACCTGGGCGCCTCCCACTTGAGATAGATGTTGCTTGACAAAAACCCGCCACAGTTACCAAAGGCTACAAACATGCCGCTTGTTAAGGCTCGAGCGTTTAGGTTGGGAATGTTGGCTACTGTCCATGTTGCGCTGATTGGTGTACTGGGGTATGCCTGTTGAAAGAAGTTTGTGTCAGCAACTTGGTTTCTCGCAGTGTTAAAACCTGGGACACTTACGCCGATGGTGCACAGAAACATGGCAAAGTAGAGCACAGCTAGGTTATCAGTGCTCACAGTGAAGAGCAAAATATATCCAACCAGACTGACGACGTCGGAGAATGCGCTGTGAAGTCCTCTCTCAAGGAAGTGATCTGAGGACCTGCACCAAAGAAAGAGCAGAACGGCTCCAGTCAAAGCTGGAGCAACCGTGTACTGAGGGCATTGGATCAGCTCTGAATCTAGAGTCAGGGAGGCTACAACTACTCACAAGCTGCGTCTTCACTACTCCATGGCCCAAACGCCTTACAACCATGGCTAGGAAGTTTGCATTGGACGTCAGAATGACACCCATGATAAAGGACAGCACGATACGGATGTATCCATGTGGTGTGGTAAACTCAGATAAAGACTCTCTCCAGCTGAACTCTGTCGAGAGACTCTGAACCGAGTCATGCTCCAATCGCAGAATAGCGACTTCTTTTTCGGTTGGGTTGAGGAACCAAGCTGATTGTGTGTCGACAGGGAGCACCAAAAAGCATATAATGGACCAAAATACCGTCATTCCACCCTCAAGGAAGAACAAGTAGGACCATCGGAAGTAGCCACTGCTCGGTGTGACTTGAAACATTCCGTATGCGAGGAGACCGCCAAAGGCAGAAGACGCAGTCAAGGCGGCGTAAAAGATGCCGATTCGACTGGCCAGTTCCTTTCGAGTATACCAAATGGATAGGTAGTAAATGACCCTTGAAGAAACAGTGTCAGTATAAATTTTGTTCTATCAAGGATGCGAAGTGAATGGGCTTACGATCCAAGAAAGCCGGACTCAAAAGTTCCTACAAAGACACGGCAGACGATCAAATGATGGTAATCCTTTACCCAGCCAGTAGCCAGGGAAGCCACACCAAAGACGAAAAGCATGCCCGAAATGGTATACTTGGCACCGATGATCCGAGTCAACATGGCGATGACGGGCCCGAACACGACAAACGGGATCTGGTAGAAGGTAAGAACATCGTTATACTGCCTTCCCACCATGTTCAGATCATCTTCAAGGCCAGCAGTGTTGGCGTTGGCGAGATTACTGCGATCCAGCGAGCTAAGTATCCTGGTTAGTCAACCGCACTGTTAAGAGGAGTGATTTCTGTAATACTTCATCAGGTATCCAATGGCCAAGACGGGAATGAGTATGAAATCGGCCTTTCGCCTCAAAGACCGAACGACAGCTTCGTCGAGGTGGAATTCGGCAACTCCATTGTCAACCTCAATATCCAGGTCGTTGGAGGGGTTCTTTTGAAGATCAAGATCTTCCGACGGTTTGGGGGCCATCGTGGCAGGGTTGTTCAGAGTCATGATGGTCAGAAAAAAGAGCTGTGAAAGCGGATTAATGACCAGATCTGAAATGATTGATTCGAAGCTCAACTCATGCAAGCTTCCTATGCAGTCTTATACCCCTTCGCAACCACCATATCAGATATTGATACCATCTCCATCTAGTTAAGCTTATCTCTCCGCAAATTCCAAGTTAGATCCCAGTATCATCCCAAGATACCGATAAGCTCCATCTTCGGATGAGCCGAAGAAGCCGATCAACCCCCGCACTTGTCTAGACCATACTCCGATCGGTTCCGACGGAAAAGCCGGTATTTCTACACCCTCCTGAACCGATCAGTATCACTTCATGTCATGGACTCGAACATGAATACTGGCCAACGACGAAGGGCTCCTCGACGAACTCCACAGGCTTGTGGGACTTGGTATGCTCCCCAGACCTGTAACGATGATCCCCCGCAAAATCTGACACTGTGATTACCACCCAGTCGGCGCCGAAAGACAAAGTGCGATGGAGTACGACCTCGCTGCAGGTTCTGTGCATCGGCTGGAGTTCCGTGCCTTTGGCCATCATCTCCACAGTCCGAGTCGATACCATCACCTCAGGAGCACCAAGTTGATACTCCCGTGTCCCTACCGTCTTCAGGAACCGCCAGCTGCCTTGATGTTGGTGATACTGCCCTGAGTCGCAAGGCTGTACAGCGTTGCTTTGAGCTCTTCTTTAGCAGACACTTTGCGTCAGACTTTTGCTCCTTTGATTATCGTCCTGATTTGGAAGCCAACTATCACCGTAAACCCTTCTTAGTGCACGCCATCATCTGCCTCTGTGCACGGTACCTCACCCAAGATGAAGCAGCCGAAGGATTCCAATTATCCAGCGGTGAAGAAGTCTGGAAGCGTTATTCGCAGATGGCTCGGTCCAAGGCCAAAGCTGCATCGGATGAACCGAGTGGTAAGGCACCATTATGCAAGGTTCATCACTTTCACTGCTAATCTCTCATAGTTGCTCATATTCAGGGATATCTCGTCTTGGCTGTCGCCGAACTTCTCGCCGGCTCTGGATCTCGGCACTGGATGTACGCTGGGACGGCTATTCGGATGGCACAGATTATGCGTCTCAACAAGGATTATCATCAGAGGTATGGCCCAAGAGAGCAAGAGATCCGACGTCGCACGTATTGGGCATGCCTGCTACTCGATAGAGCCCTAGCATCCCTCCTTTGCAAGCCGCATTGCCTATCGGAAGTGAATATCGGTATAGCCCTCCCAAGTACCGATACGTCTCTGGCCTACCAGGAGGGGTCAAGAGGATTGACCCTTGAAGGGATCCAATCCTTTGCGGGGTATCCTTCAGAGATCGGCCTGGCTCCCTACTTCATCCGCACCGTCTATCTCTGGAGCAAACTAGCCGACTTTAACGTCTGTTGTCGAAGGAACCTTGACAAGCATCCTCCCACTGACCCACAGAGTCTGTTCTTCCAGTTAACCTCGACCCTTCAAGATTGGCTCTCATCCTTGGGACCAAGCTTGCAGTGGAGCATTCAGAACTACCACAACCATTGTGATCTTGGCCAGGGACTGAGTTTTGTGTCGATGCATATGCTGCTACGAAGCTCGCTCTGCGTAGCTCATCAAGCATATCTACCGCAGTTGGACGGATTCACTGTTCTCTGTGAGCGTATGGACGCAGCTGGTTGGTCATACTTTCATCGCGAAAATTGTCTAATCGAAACATGCGTATCAAACGCCATGGCCATCGGCGACATGCTCATCGCAATACTGGAGTCTGATAGGCCTGGTCAAAGTGCACTCCAATCGATATGGGTCGCCGCTTCAATCCTCTCAGCGGTAAACACCTTTCTCTGGGTCATTTATGCCGGTGACGAAACCTTTTCAGCCGAAGAGACAGTCAACCTAGCCAAATCCTATCTCGAAACGATACGGCATATCTTTGTCTCCTGGCAACATGACTGGAAAGTAGCTAAACGCTGGCTCTCGTCGTTGAATGCCATGCAAGCCATGTACCGAGCTGCATATCTCGGTGATCTAGCCCAGGAACCCACTGCCGATTCATCCGAAGAGGAATTATCCCCGGACTTTAGGCCTGAACCTGGAGATGGATTTCCTACTGTGGTGGACTTGCCCGATCTCTATGCTTCACTGCGCTTGGTCGCGTGTGACTCGTCGGCAATGCCGATGGATGTCGGGACCGTGTGGTTGCAGCTGTCAACAGGTTGGCCATGTGATCCTGGTGGTATCTTCGATCTATTCCCGGCTTAGAAATGTTTTCGATTCTTGGCGCGAGGGAACCTGTTGATGCCGATCGGCTGTCCCTATGGCTGCCGATCAGCAAGCATCCCTGAGGAAGCCGACGAAAGGTCCGAGATAACATGGATTAAAATAGTGGCTGCTGGCCTCCCTTGCAGTATAATCCATTCAACAAGCAATCTCTCATTCAACCAAGTCCACCAAGTTCTCAATATGGCACCCGCTCTCACCACCGAAATCTCGAGCAACACGAGCTCTGTTCCTGCTCTCCAGAACCCGATCGACCCCAGCTTTCTTGATCGTCTAGACAAAGACTTTATCGAATATTACAATCTTAACCTTGCGAACAAGCCGGCGACTCACTCCGTCTCCATTGCCGACATCCGTGCCAACCCCAAGAAGTATGCTTCGCCTTGGTGCCGTGACTTTTCCAACGAGTCTTTCGTCAAGGATATCAAGATTAAATCAGACGATGGGTATGAGTTCACTGCGAGATGCTATCATCCCGACGCTAGCAAGTCGCCTTTCGGCCAGGGGCCGTACCCAGTTCACATCAACTTTCATGGTTTGTTGTATTCTCGTCTTGGCCATGTTGGGGACTAATGGGCTAACGCACTGTAGGTGGAGGATTCACCTTTGGTGATCTGACTGGTGACGCCGAACTCTGTATGGAGTGGCGGAATCGACTTGGGATTATGGTCATGGATGTCAATTATAGACATTGCCCTGGTGCGTTTCCTACTATCTCATCTACAGCAGCTACTGACTCTTCATGGTAGAAAACGCCTTTGGAAAGGGGCATGACGACGCCTGGGCGGCTATCCGTTGGGTTAGTTATAAATTCCATTCCCCCTTGCATCTTTGGTGCTGACGTCTTAACTTGCAGGTGCATAGCCACGGGAGTGAGATTAACATTCAGCCTGACTCCATTTCGATCGGGGGCATCTCCGCCGGGGGAACATTAAGCGCCGTCGCCCAGCAACTCGCGCGTGACCACGGTATTCCTTTGAAACTAGGTAAAAGCTCACAGTCATTGCTGTCCCTTTGCTAACCAGTCTCTAGCTGTCCTAGCAGTTCCTTGCACAGTCATCCATGATGACCCCGCCACCCCAGAAGAAAGCCCATTCGCATCCTTTGCCGAGAACGCCCTAGCGCCCTGCCTCAACTGGAAACGCATCGTCTACTTCCGAGACCATTGGGCTCCTAAAACCGAGGACGAAAAAGCCGCCTTCTTTGCTCGGGGAGAAGCTTTCCTGAGTCCCCTCAAAGGAGACTTGACTGGGGTTTGCGACACCTTTATCTGCACCGCAGGCTGTGATCCTCTTCGAGACGAGGGAGAACAGTATGGGCAGCGCCTCGTGGAGTCGGGTGTCAAGACTACGGTACGACGGTATACGGGTGTGCCTCATCCTTTTATGCACATGACCGGTGTGCGAAAGGCCCAGATGTTTATGGATGATGTTACTGCAGAGTTGAAGAGAGTTCACAACGCCTAGATTAGTAGATTAGAGAGATAGAACGCCTCGAACATGGTTGAATTGGTTAAATTATACCAAATCTTTTTTTTAAATACAGAGGTATCTTGAAAGAGGTAATGAATTTCAAACTATTACAAAGAGACTATCGATTGGCGCAGTTATCCCATTCAAGGCTGAGCTGCATCTATAACAAAGAACACAATATTTATAAAGAGACATCGTAATGAAATACTACAGAAGGTCGTAATAGAAATTAAACCAGGAAACTATACCTATCAAGTTTATTTATCTTGTACTACTGTGCCGCCCCATTGAAAAGGCCACCTTGGCTAACACACATGATATTCAGGGGAGAGCTTTATACGCTACTTCTCTTAGTCGGGAATTTTAGGGACGCTAGACATTTCGCAAACCAAAACTACGCAGACAGTGGGAATTTCAGGGGTTGGTCTCTCGATGAAGGACCGATAACGGAGGTTGGGATCGGGATATCCGAGCCCCTGGAGATACAATCCGATCAACGTCTGTGCTGGTGATGGAGATTTGAGTCTCTGCCTCAAATAAATATCATCCTTGATACTTGCAAGATTCTATCTGCTATCTAAGCAATATGAAAACGAGGCCTATCTTGAATACTATTGGCAAGAAATTCATATCACAGGGATCGTCAACATGGACACTACTCAGCATCCAAAGCGCGGAATAGTCGTGATAGGGTATGAAGACAATCAAAATTCCCTATTCTGTATACTAATTCACAATAGAGCTGGAATCATCGGACTTACTTGTGCATTGAGCATACAGTCAAAGTTGGCCGAACAGCATCTCGACCATCGATATTTCGTCATGTTGGTGTCTCGGGACTTCCCAACCAGCACACCAGGAGCTCCCACTTCACACGCAGTGGACTATGCATCCATTTGGGCGGGAGCTCACGTCCGACCAATCCCCGCGTCAACACCTCAACTCTCTCGTGAAGCGATCTGGCTGAAACAAACCGTCCAACATCTACGGGGCCAGGCAGAGCGAGAGCCGTGGGTTGGTATCACGCCTGTTACTGGCGTGGAATACCTCGAGGCTCCGGATGAAGCATATCAGACATGGACCAATGGCTCTTTTGAGACTGAGACGGGATTGACTGGATTTCGTGAGCTACTGGTATCCGCCCTTCCTCCAGGTGTGGTCCTAGGTTTCGAGTATCAAACTTTCTGCCTCAACGCTCCGGTTTACTGCACCGGTCTTTTGAGAAAGTTTCTTCTTCAAGGAGGTCATACCTTGAAGCGAAACTTGGCCAGTGAATGGGAGGGGTTTTCAGTGGCTCCAGATGTCGCTGTGGTGATCAATGCCAGCGGCGTGGGCTTTGGGGACCCCAAATGTTTTCCGACGCGAGGTACGCAGGATCCCGGGGCCTTTCTTCCTTCAGTCTACTCACCTAGTTCAATTCTATACTGACTCTGAGTCGACAGGCCAAATCGTTCTCACAAACCTCACCGGCTTTTCCAAGACCATCACACGACAATGCAAGGATGGAAGCTGGAGTTTCGTCATTCCTCGCTTCTTTGACGGTGGAACTATTATCGGCGGTACAAAAGAGCCAAATAACTGGGAGACGGAACCGCATCTCGACACAAGAGAAAAGTTGATTGAAGCTGCCAAGGGGTTGGATCCTGGTCTTGCCGCCTCACTTGAGGCGAACCCCCATGTTATAGCTGATGTGGTAGGACGCCGACCAACCAGAGATGGAGGTATTCGTCTTCAGGTTGAGAGAAAGTCGTCGTTGGGGGAGGATGGTCGAGTTGTTGTGCATGCTTATGGGGCTGGGGGAAGGGGTTATGAACTATCATGGGGTGTCGCGAAAGAAGTGACAAGTCTGGTCATGGAGGAATTAAACAGGCCCAACGGAGCCAAGATCAGGCTGTTTAAGCTATAGAGCAGATATACATAAGGACATGTCGAGATAGCAATTGGGAATTTCGAAGACGCTTCAACTTGGCGACAACAGCTTTCAACTTGACCACGTCTCTACCATGAATGATGATTGGCATAATCGGCATAAGTTTTAGGATCATACATAGACCCCAGTAAGCCTGAAATTGCAATATCGACTGCGCCATCTGGGCGTGATTGCGAACGATCACATGTGATATCTTTGTGACAACAATGTTCAGTGTGCATTGTCATATATCACATCTCATAGAGGCGCATGAGATGTGTGCACATGTTGCAGGGTCTTTCATTCCTTTTTATCGATCTCTTTTCCACGTGTACCTTTGACGCCATCGCAGAGATCCTAGTCTGCCTGTCTTGCATACATAAGAAGTTCCACCAGGACGCCACCATCATGCCTGGCCTGGCCGGCTCCGATCTGGAAATTGTCGGAAGCGGGTAGTCATGTGACTGTCGCACCTGATAGCCACTATCGATAAGATAAGTCTCTTGGGCTGTGATAACGAGACCATGACGTGACATGAAGCATCTCGAACTTTGGGGCATCTTAAGAAGGCTCGATCCACTTATTAATTATTATTCCTTTATAATTATAAGCCTGATTTTAGAAACTGAGGATCACAAAGAGATAAATGCTCAGATCCATATCTTGAGAACTTCATGGTAAAAGAGTTCTCATGGTCCTACCCTACATGACCTGCAAGAAGTTGGTTTTCTCTAAGGAAATAGTTCCCAGTAGTATAATAGAGCGTAAAATAAGTCATCTATTGATTGCATAATTGGATGTTGGAAACTGGGCTTTGTTTGCTTTATTGCCGAATTTACAGAAGCGGATTGAATAAACAAACTTTACTTTTTGTTGATTGTGCCATCACATAATCCATAGAACCTACGCACGACAACGCCTGGGATCTGCGACGCAAAGCCCCACGTCCTTGTTTATCCCTTCACATAACATCTTTTATTAATGGGATCTCAGATCTGCGGATCCCGCATATCGCAGATTCCCACTCTTTATAGGCTGACTTTTAAACACACCCATGCTTGACAGCGATTTGGTCCATAATTTCATCGATCATCTCATATTGAAAGAATATCTTGATACATAAAATTACATATGAACTAACGACAGTGATAGCGGCGCTTCCCACGCTGGATATCTTTGAAGCCTGTCACCTCTGCCGTAGAATTAGAACAAAAGACCCCCATGGTCCCCTTTTGAAATATTTGCCGTACCCATGTTTTTTTTCCTTTTTATAAAAATCGTCAAATTTATCAAGTGCCTCTGGGATGCACTGGTTCTGAATAGTCTGGACCAGAATCCTTGTCGGATAAGGTTGCTTGATCGTATTTGATGTTGACCTGATTGACGTTAGTATATGAATATGATGAGAGAGTTACTGAGTACTGACAGCTGTTGTTCTAATAATTCCGTTGTATGTCATAATCTCCTCCTCACTGCCATTAGGAGAGTGACCACGGATCTCGGTATGCGTCTTGCTCATATGCATATCCTTAAGAGGGAATGATGCAGTGGTGGACTTGTTCCCTTGGCGCAGCCCGGTACCAGTTCCGTAGCCAGTTCCGTATCTGCTGTTGGGGGTGTAATTGTTGCCAGTATCCTTGCTGCTGTTGTTGGAGAAGAGACCGGGGAACATTCTGCGGAACAGAGGTCGCAAGGCTGGACCGCAGCAGGCGATGATGGCCAGGTTGACCTCGATGCTGCTGAGGGTGTCGCCGAGGGTGTGTCTTGAGTCGTAGCCCTTGACGTAGAATTTCTTGCGGAGCTCGTGGACACGAACGATGGCGACGATGCTGACACTAAGAGACGGAGGAAGTTAGACGCGTTGAATGGTGACAGGTGTGAGGGTGATACTTACACTCCACCCATGAGGAAGACGACAATCAAGCCAACCTTGGCAGCAATGCGCATCTTGAGTCCGAGGAAAATCCAAAAGGGAATCAAGAGAACAAGGAAATCCGTAATAATCGTCATAATAGCTGTGACGATATAGAACAGAGGACCATCAATCTGGCGCTCCTTTGTGACGGATAGATCCCAGTACGCATTAATCGGAATAGTCTGGAAGATGACGGTGAGGAAGACGGCGACCATCATAAGAAGATTGAAAATATTGAGTCCATAAATTGCGAATTTGATGCTGCGGCGATGTCCTCCTAGTCGCAGTAGGAAGATGAGGACGGACGATTTAACGAGTGCGAGGATTGGGTTGTAGAGGACCTGCATGATCCAGTTCCAGAATAGCATCGGCTCGATATCGTATGTCGGTGGGAGATCAGCCGTTTGAAAGCCAATGTATTCATATTTGATGACTAGACATTGTTAACATGTATATCCCTTGACGACAAACATGGGATGATGATCGACTTACACATGTAATAGGGCACGGTCAGTGCAACAGAAAAGGCCTGTAATGTGGAGAGGGGATCGTCAGCATCAAAAGAAAAAGATCTACAGATCAGCAATGTCAGGGAAGGATAGCTTACCATGGCGGCGGTAGCTAGCCAATCGTCTAAAAAAGCACAGTCAGATGTTAGCAGAGTTACAATTACGATTGACTTTTTTTTTCATTGACATGTTTCGCATAAAGGTGTTGGTTGTTGGTTGTTGGTTGTTGGCACACATACCCATTCCCAACTGTTTGGTACTGAATCTCGAGTACATGCGGAACCCCCAGGTGAGCAGGGCTAAACTCATGGCGAGAAAGATGATTGCGATGGCTCCCTGTTGCATGGGAGTCGTGCCCAGCTCTCCGACGGGTACATAGCCGCGCGTTTGCACTTGTGAGGTGACGACGCCGCCACCAACAGCAGAGGCGGAGTCGACATTGACGGCGACCATGCTGTCGGGAATTTTGTTTGCTTCTGCGGGTAAAGGAAGAAAAAAAAAAGAATGGATGGAAGCAAGGGAAAAATGTTGCTTCTGAAAAAAAAAGAGGGGGAATCGGAGAGTTCAAGAGGGAGGACTTGGCAACCAACACACATGCATCAGCAGCAGCAGCCGAAAGAAGTAGGGGGGGCGACGGCGCTTCCCTCTTCTCTCTCTCTCTCTCTCTCTAACCCATTCACTCTCTCTCCTTCTCCGTTTCAAGTCACATACGAGCGAGTCGGCCGCCAGTTTGGTTTTAGCTAGTTGAGTCAATGGTAATATAGAAAGGCGCACTTCTTTAACACACATGCACGATGCCTGCAAGGTTCAAATTTCCATTAAACTTGGTGGTGTCTACAAAAGAAGCAAAAGAAAAGGGATTGTTCGCCGCGGTTAGCGACTTTGTGCACTTCGGCCAACCTTTTGCTCGAAGGAGGCTAAAATATGCTAGTCAAAAGTAAAAACATGATGGTCTTGTCGACGGGCTTGTCATTCCCCCCCCCTCCCCCCAGTCCGTCATTGTGGTGGCTGCGCCGCCCGTCGCGGGTTACAACAGTGCACCTCTTTAGTCTCTCTTTTCTCCCCCTCCACCTTCTTTTTAGGTCTTGGCGCCGGCATTAACATTAGCATTATTAATTGGGCATCGGGACACTTCGCTGAAGAAAAGAAGGGACTAGAGAAACTGCGCACGCTCCTCTTTGCGGAACCCGACCCGGCGCCAAGATCTGGGGCCGGGATGTCTGGACTTTTTCACTCTGGAAGAGGCTGCTGAGCCCTGGACTTTGGTAGTCGAGGTTGCTAATGCAGCACTAGCTCAGGGGGAATGAGGCATCTTGGGCTGTGTAAATGTACCTGATGACATTTTGACCCTTGAGGGTTTTGAGCGAGTTTTGTTGGTTCATGGTTCTAGACTGCAGGTGGCCTTGACATTGATTGCGACCCTGTCATGCAGCTTCAAGGATCATGACCGGCGTGCCGAGAAACTTACGTATATTAATTAACGAGATGATACAGATCGCATCTTGTCTGTTGCAACTTTCCATGGTAGAGACCCAACAGCCATCTGAACTTTTGCGGGAAATTTCTCACGGGACGGGTACCGCACGAACCTGTGGCTTTTTTTTTTCTCGTTCATCGCAGATGGGAATTCCGTCCAAACATCCATGCCAATTAGTAAAAACTTGCTGACCTTTTTTGGCGTCCACTTATTTAGCGCAAGACGGGTGCTTCACCCGGTCCCCGTCGGCCAAGAGGCGGGGAGATGAGTTCCGCCCGGGTAACGATCTAGACTAGAATCGCCTGGGGTCCCCCCCTCCCCTCGAAGCGAAAGCGGCGCGGGTTCCATCATTCCCCAGGGGACCACCTAACAAAGAAGACGGCCCCGGACGATTTCACAATCCCGGTAATGGATGCGAGACCAGGGGGGGGAGAGTAACCCGGACCATTCACAACTAACGATTTCAGCCTCGTCTAGATTTCTTCGACAGGCCTTCTGTAATAAAAAACAAGCATAAAGCTGAATGCTAGTGGTGCGCAAAAGACAGTCGCCTCCAAAGGAACCCTTGACACACATAAGTGGCGTACCTTTTCTGACAAGGTCAAAGCTTGCAGCAGCTGCTGCTGACTCTTGGCTTAGCCAAGACCTTCGATTCCCAACTTGGTGAGACCTTGAGAGGCGACGTTGGACTCCAAAGTGACAGTTTCCCCTGCGTGATGACACCCCGGTTCCCCTCCTCTCCCTCCTCAATGCCAGATACAGAGATGCAGGCGAGTCAGTGTACCCCCTTGATGTAGTGCAGGCTCATCCATGACCCAACGTGCATTAGGCTAAACACCAGGGGCGTCATCACCCTTGTTAGTTGCGGTATATCCTCTCTCTAGAGTGTTGTTGGCTGACAACCTTTCTCTAGTCGTCGTCCCGACAAGGTGAAATCATGGTCGCCCGCACGCGCACGTTAGCCATGCCCGTTTTTTTTTGCCCTCCCGCAACCGTTGCATAGCATAGCCCGCTTTCCCTTCCTCACCTACTTTGTAATTTCCGTTGTTTCCGCTTCCAGTGTTCCGGTCCGAGGCCATTTTCATGGGATATCAAGCTAAACTATTGGAACAAGGTCCAATTTCAGGAACAGGCCGTTGAGGGGAGGGGGGAAAAGCTCGGCATTCGAAAGCGGGTGGTGTGGTCTGATTCTTCTCCCTCATTCGGGACATCTGGGGACGAAAGATACGGGAGGTAGTTATATACTTAGTGAATCTCTTTGGGAAACCAACCTTCCTCTTCTGTTTCTCTAAGCCTCTCGCTCACACTCATTCTTTTTTCGGTTGGTGGCTGTTTCTACCTGCAGCAGCTAATCTCCTGGAAAAACTCTCCGAGGGTGCCTCTCTTTTTACCACTCGTCTCTCGTTTTTTACCCACCCTCTTTGTGTTGATCCTGCCTCTTTGGGTTTATACCAAGCCTCACAATGCAACTCAATCGGCGTGTGCTGGGCGGTCTCGTCGCCTCCTGGGTCTTTCACCACGTGGCTGCCCAGACGATCGTCGTCGATGGCGAACAGACTGGTAGGTGTTTTTTGCACATTTCACTCTAAGGCTTCACTAATCTTATGAAACTTTTACAGCTGCCAGCTCTGAGAATGTCGACGAGGCTAGCGAGGTCGTGTCTGGAGATTACCTCCCTGAGGAAAAGATCCAGCTCACTGACTCTATCCTCTCCAACCTGACTGATCTCCAGCTTACCAACGTCTCTGTCCTGTACTTTGACGACACGACTCAGAATGAGAAGCGAGCTCTCCAGGCTGGTCTGCCAAAGTGCAAGACCTTCCCCGGTGACCTTCTCTGGCCCGGTTCCATCATCTGGAAGGTTCTTGACCTCGTCACTGGCGGTGCCATCATCAAGACTGTCCCCATCGGAGCTGCTTGCTACGATGAGTTCGGTGCTGTCGATGATGCCCGTTGTGTTCAGGTCATTGACAACTGGACCAACTCTTCTCTTCAGTAAGTTGACACTTCCCTCACAGCGCCGTAATCATGCGTCTAACATGCATACAGCGAGGAGGACCCTACCTCTGTCATGTCGCCTCTCTACCAGGGCATGACTTGCATGCCAAGTGAGAACCCTACCACTGACTGCACCCTCGGTGGCTTCCCCTCATATGTCATCGATGCCCGTAATGTCGCCCACATCCAGCTTGCCATCAACTTTGCCCGCACCCTGAACCTTCGTCTTGTCGTCAAGAACACTGGCCATGATTTCAATGGTCGCTCTACCGGTGCTGGTGCCCTCTCCATCTGGACCCATCGCTTCAAGAGCATTCAGTACTTCCGCTCCTTCAAGGCCGGCACTTGGTCTGGTCCTGCTCTGAAGGTCGGTGCTGGTGTTATTGGCTCCGAGGTCTATGAGGCTGCTGAGAAGTACGGTGTCACTGCTGTTGGTGGTGAGGGTATGTCTGTTGGCTATGCTGGTGGTTACCTTGCCGGTGGTGGTCATTCTCCTATGAACAACATCCATGGCATGGGTGCTGACCAGGTATGTGATACCAAATCACGTTAATGATACACTTGCTAATCGTCTAACAGATCCTGAGCATTGATGTCGTTACCCCTGATGGTCGCTTCATTACTGCCAACGACAAGGAGAACACTGACCTCTTCTGGGCTCTCCGTGGCGGTGGTGGTTCTACCTTTGGTGTCGTCACCTCCTACACCGTCAAGGCCCACCCCAAGACCAAGGTCGCCGTCATGTCCTTCTCCTTCGCCACCAGCGAGACCATCTCCCACGAGACCTTCTGGCTCGCTGTCCGCGCCTTCTGGGAGCAAATCCCCACCTACAACGAGAAGGGCAACTATGAGTACTGGAACATCTGGCACGTCACTGAGGAGACCTTGGCCTTCTCCATGGTCCCTTGGTTCGCTCCTGGTTTTACCCTTGCTGAGCTCGAGGCTCTCGCTGCTCCTCTGTTCAAGACGTGGAAGGATCTTGGTATTGTTCCTCAGGTCACCAAGTCTGAGCACTCTAGCTATTACCCTGCCTGGAAGTCTGGTTTCCCCCGCGAGCTCGTCGGTGGCGTCGTCTCCAAGACTGCTGGACGTCTCTTCCCCAAGTAAGTTCCACCTCGCAAGCCATCAGTCATATAGCTGCTAACTTCATTCAAGGGAGAACTTTGTTGATGCTGCCAAGTTCAATGCTACCTTTGATGCCCTCAAGGGTCTCTCCGACAAGGGCGGTCAAATCATCGGCTTCGGTATCACCGGCGGCCCTGGCCCTCACCCCGATAACGCCGTCAACCCTGCCTGGCGAAACGCCGCCATGTTTGCCATCTCCGTTATCAACTGGCCCGAGGGTAGCTCCTGGTCCACCATCGCCCAGGAGAGCAAGAAGCTCACCAACGAGTGGATGAAGCCCTGGCGCGACGTCTCCCCCGGAAGCGGCGCCTACGCCTCCGAGTCGGACGTTACTGAGCCCGACTTCAAGCAGTCCTTCTACGGTACTGCTGAGTACAGCCGTCTCCTGTCCATCAAGGATGATGTTGACCCTACTGGTCTCTTCTACGCTCTCCAGGCTGTTGGTAGTGACCGGTGGTACATTACCAACCAGATTGATGGCGTCCCTACTCAGAACGGCAAGCTTTGCCGAGTTTAAGTTTTAGATGGGGCACGGTGCTTGGTTTTCAAGCATGCAAATGATCAATAGACATCTTTCAAGGTTTACTCAGGTGCACACCATTTCCTAGACACATAGAAGCACCTGTCATGTAATTATCAAGCTGTAGAGTTAGCGATTTACTTGAGCAACATTAATATTGGATCAACATTCAAGAATTCGGCATTCCAGGGCCTACATAATCTCGTCTCCTCATGTTTACGTGAATTTCAATAAGCTGAGACGACGTTGGCGGACAGAGATATAACCGGAGCTCCCCTTTGTGTATCTGGTGATAATCAAATGTCCCAATGGCTCACGTCGAGCTTACTCGAGAACTCAGAGGAGCAACGCCCTCCCTCACCTCAGGTGGTGGAACTCAAATCCCAGTCCGACCAACCGAAGCCTGTACTTATCGGTTGCCGTCTCAACGATCCAAGGATGATGATACGGATACAAATGTATAAACGTGTCGCTGCTAAGGAGACAGACAGTATCGGCTCGGGCTATGGCGAGGATAGCTAGAGGCACGTGACTCTTGTCGATACACAGAATTGTCAAGTTCAATTGGTGGCTGGCTATGAGTAGCCACGAGCCTTGGGAGACATCTTAGTACGGACCGTGTTCAAGATGTAAACTAGGATGGGTGATTCAGACTAGTCCTTCTCAATGTTCCCATGAAACCTATATAGCTAAACCCTTCTATTTACACAGCTGATACAGGCAAGTTCCTGCATGGCTTTTTAAGGTGAAAAGTGTTCGCCTTGGTGTTCAGAATTCTGTTCGTCCGCCACATTGCCTCTATGCCGGTCATAGGTAATCCCTTTGAACTATTAAAGCGCAAGTCAACGTCAGTAAACCAGGATTGTGTGACTAGGCAAAAAGGGGACTCACCGTCTGTTATCATAAAGCCAGTCCCAGCTTTCACGGGCTTGTAAAACAATCGAGTCGAGAGCCGCGCGGTGGTACTTGTCCCACTCGTCAACCAGAGCAACATCTGGATCATCCTTCCCCTTGGGGTAGAACTTGTCAAACTCTGCAAGATGGTCTCGCATGGCGTTGTAAGTGTCGCACCACATGTCCCAAACATCGTCGTGATTCATGTAGCTGAAAAGCAAACCTGTGTAGCAACATATTTTAATCAGTCATTGATTTCAATGCATGGTCAATGATGGGATATATCTCACCGCTTTCCTTGACGAGCTGCAACTGCTCATCTGAACTCATTCCCTTGTATGACTTTGGCTGATACAGATAACTTTGACCGAAAAGCTGCTGTCGTTTAAGTCCTTGCCTAGTATGTATCGGCTGAAAGAGGGCATCAACTTACATTCTGCTTCTTATTGTTCAGTCGTCCGAGCATAATCGTCAATCTGTCCATGTGGGCTATATTGCCGAGCTCGGATTGGAGCAACTGGAAAACCGAAAAGGCCTTGTTCCTGTCCTTTGGATCTACCCACGGGTAGGAATCTTCATCCGGCTCAGTGATCCATTCCTTTACCCACTCACAAGTGACCTTGCCTGAGGTTGTTCCAGGATCTGGCAGCTGTCTGGTGACCTTTCCTTCAACCAGCCATGTCGTGAAGAACTGACCAAGAAGTTGGCCTTCGTACACGTGTTCGGCTGTAACAGAAACATGCCAAGTTAGCCTCGGAGTTTTTCAGGAGTACCCAAAGAGTGTGTGAAGGCTGGTATGAATAAACCTACTCTCATAAGGTGCCCGGGTGGTAAGGCCATTGCCACTTTGAAGTACGTCCGCCACGGCCAGTTTCCCAATCGACCAGTCTGTGCAGTCTGCAGATGCATTGCCCCAGTACCTAGAAATGCTGTCGTATTTCCCGCCGTCGGCTCCATCCCATTGTTTGGTCGCGGGAGCTGGGAAGGCTGGATATCGGTAGTTGGGCCCTGATTGAATAGCCTCTTCGCAAACAGTGACAGGCTTGTGGGACAATCTGATGCTTGCTCGGACTCGAGGATAGAGATGGTTGGGTGTAGTTCCTTCGTCGACTTCATCTTCGCGCCTCAACAAGATGTCTCCCGGCCAGTCACCATCATCGCTGCCCGACTGACATTCTTCGCATGGTTCGATGTCGCCACGAGGGCCCCATTTGCAATACATACAGACACAGCCGCAGCAATCTCTGGTTTCCTCTATGTCCAGACATGACTGACATTTTCCGTTATCGCAGTCGATATTACCCAGACGCTGATCAAGGTGTTGCTGGACAAACAGGTTGGCACCCAGATCCAAGGCATCCTGGGGCATGAGATTGATGACCCCAAAGTTGTCCTTGGGATTATCAAATCCTCGCTTGCTGAGACCGTGTAAAAGGGCAGTGTTCGAGTTGGAAAAGTTGTTGAGCGATTCTGGGACTTGTCTCTTGCTGCTCTTCTTGTCCCAGCAGAAAGGCTCACCAGGTTCGATCTGCCAATGTCAATACCAGCAACTCGGTGATGGTGACTACCAAGCTTGACTTACACTCTCGTCAAAAAGAACGATCACTCCTTTGTCATCCCATCCCAAGTTCTTGCTACAGCACACGTTAGTCATGGCTCACCGAGAGGTTGTTAGATGGTGAACAAACTATCCGCTGGCGCTTTGAGCAAAGTAACTGCTGTTCGGAGTTAGCTGGCTGTGGCCATTTCCGCTAATCAAGCAGTCTGGAGATATCATTACGCACCTGGTCGAGTACTCAGCGCAGGCATCGGTATCGTCTTCTTTAGCAATATTCCAAGTCGTACTTGTAAGAGAGCGAACCTCCATCTGACTATGGTTTAGCAAGTGATATGAAAAGGGGGGAAAGAGCCTTACGTTGGTTGGCGAAGTCCAATGAGCAGGTCGACTCTGGACCAAAGGCAAGATCTCAAAGTTGAGCGAAACACCAAATGTCAGACTATGCCCGAGCGTTATCGAGCTACCAGTCTCTCCGCCACCACTGAAAAGTACATCGTCCTTGGGAATGTACATCTCCGTCTTCTTGTGATTCTTTTCCGCCAGCTTGAGATCATCATCATCCAACGTGTCTGGGAAGACGGCTGCAAAGTTTCCCAGGTCTGTCTTGACGCGTGATGTGAGACGGCCATTGAACGTAGCCGCATTGTTAGCCGCGACTGTAGGACCGTTTTCGATGGAATTGGAAGTGGCCATGAGGTACTCGCGAGCAATGTAAGGGTTGACATGCAAACTCCCCCACCAGGATCCTGCCCGGACTGTGTGGCCTTCAAGCCAGTCGGTCGGAACGGTCTTGTGCACAGGGTTACCTTGTCCAGCTTGATCGATATCGAGCCGACCCATGCCTCCAATACCAAAGACCAAATCAGTCTGACCGATGACCTTGATAAATCCATTGGCTTGTTTGACGTCGACGGTGTAGCTGCCCCTCTTGGAGGTTGCCTGAATGGGAATGCGGATCAGCATAGGTACATGTTGCCTCTATCAGGGAGGCCAGTGAGTGGAAAGGGGACATACAATAATGGAGACGGCGTAAAACATGCTGGCGTCAACATTGCCATCAACAAAGGCTGCTATACCTTGGCCATAATCTTCGTCTCCAACAGGGCAGTCCTCGGCCGCCTGCCAGAAGACTGGCGCACTCAAGTCCATCTTGATCCCGAGAGAAGTACCCGCGTCCCATGTGAACTTTTCGTCGTCTCGAAAGGTGGCCTTCCAGTCGACGTTGAGGGCCGAAAAGTATCTGGTCTCGAGATCTCGGGTCTCGACTCCGGGAGAGTCGACAAGGCGATCCCAGTACCCTTTGACGTTGGACACATCCATTCGAATGGCAATGTTAGCGTCATCTCTTGTTTCTAGTCGATCTAAATCGAAAGAAAACTCGAAAACCTGAGACGTTGGTGTGCTTCTCTTGGCCAAGTCGTCAGGGATACTCTGGTCTGATCATGACACCTGTTAGTCGACTCATGGTCTCGCAAAACAAAATCAAGACAGAAAATATACCTTGGGCGAGCTCAAGAGATATCGCTCGGGCAAATGAATTCGGGGCGCACTCGTCAGGCATCTCAACCAAAGTGCCCTCGACCCCATTCTCCCTTATCCTAAAACAACCATCGACGTCCTCACTTGTACACACGACGCGAGCGGTTTGAGTCTCGTTGACGGGCTTTTCCAGAACATTTTCAAGACAGTCAAGAAACACAAAAGGTTCCGGTCGTCCTTCTCTCTTCCTCAACTGAGTAAGACCATGTGAGTCTCCGATGGCGAGGAGGAAGCCGAACCCCGAGCCAGTCGGGTCGACTGCGCCAGAATTTGACCCAGAACCAAAGGTGATGAGGCCATATTCCGGGTCAGAGGTGTTGGCCGGGATGTACTCCTTGGGGAAGATTCTCTTGAGATCGACGAGGTCAAAAGAACTGCTGCTCGGGCGTTTTCTAGGTGTGCCACCAGTAACCGCACTGAGCGCGGATAGATTGCTGTCATCCTGATCGATGGCCCAGATCATCAGGCCAGACAGCCCCATCTTGTTGGCGTACTCGATCTTGGCCTTGAACGTGGATTCATCGTCATACCTGGGCACACGGGGTTAGCTGAGACACCGCCTTGGAAGAACCGAGATAGAGGGACTTACGAAATCCAGCTGTCTCCGTTGTACACAAGGTATCGTACTTCAGCCTCTTTGTCATGATAGGAGGTGGCGCCCGTCTTGGATAGAATATCTTGGATCTCTGTACATGGCCAGGGTCAGTCCAGTCGGTACCCGAGGGTAGTCAAGAAAAAAAAGTCTCACCTCGATATGACAAAATACCAGTAGTGCCAGTACAAGGGCCGTCATCGTCGGGACCGCTGAACTCGCAGTTTGGTTTTTAGCAAGAAGATGATTTGAGCTTAAACGACCGCCCGTAAAAGCCCAAGCCGAGGACGATGTTCTTGGGTTCTACCCCAGTCCGCCAAAACTAGAATGAGCAGCGGTTATTAACTCGAAGCAGATAACAACGGTGTATCTCCAAGTACTTACCAAGTCGAGAGCCAAGTCTATTTCGGTAAGGTTACTGTGAGCAAGAACCTGGCTACCGATCGGATTGTCCCTATCCCAAACTCCGTGCAGGTCATACGACATGAGGTTGATCCAGTCAACATATGGTTCCATTCCCTTGGGGTCAAAGTGACGGAGATACCAGTATGATGTCGGAGCGGTGAATGTGACGATGTAGTCTTTCCCACTTGACGTGATGGCAGACCGCAGCTCCTTGACCAGAGATACATAATTGGCGCCGTCCTTGTCCGAGCCTCCTCGGTCATCGGCACCAGGGTATTCCCAATCAAAGTCGACACCATCATAGCCGAATTCTCCCAAGAAACCCAAGAGGTTCTTGATAAAGATGGCACGATTGGCTTGAGAGGAGACGAGTTTTGGGAAAACATCTTGCCATGGCCCTGGGTCGCTAAAGGTCCAGCCTCCAAGAGCAATGACAACCTTGAGATCCGGGTTTTTGGCCTTCAGGTTGCCGACATCTCTGTACAAATCGGAAGGGACGCCATCCATGTTGGTGATCTTGAACTCTTGATCGATGTAGCCGAAGGCAATGTTGAGATGGGTAAGCAAGTCGACGGGGATCTCGCCAAGCGTCATGGTACCGCAAGGATGATCTGTGTTCCAACCCTCCCAGTATCCGATGATCCTTTGTCGAGAATCAGACTGGGAAGCCGATGATTTGGGTTGTTTGCAGTTGGACTGACAACCATTGTCGCAATAGTCGGGCAGTGTACCACAGAAACCAAACTCGGAACAGCACACGTTCAGTGGGCATTCTTGACCAGGATTCTTGGCATATTTCCCACACTCTGCTTTGGCATCACAATTGGATTGACAGCCTTTTCCGCAGTATTTGGGTTCATAACCACACCAGCCGTCAGGTCCACAGCAGGCCTTGTTTGAACATGGTTTATCAGGGCCGCAAGTATAGTCTCCTTGGCCGCTGGCAGCTGCACTGGAGGTTGCCCGAGGATGAAGCTCTGCTGCAGAGGAGAGAGTGTCTGGCAAAGAGTCCTGGGACAATGTGCCTAATGATTGGTCATGTCTTCCCCGTAGAGCTTGACGGTGAAGATGTGCGTGGGTGTCTGAATGAAGTGCATTGACGGAAGGGAAAAGAAGAAGTAAGGAATATAGTAATAAAGAGAGAGAAAAGATGGGATAAGGCATTAGGCCAGCCATGGCGGGAAGCAAAAGGAAAGTGAGGACAGCTCGTAGTCCAAAAACCAGTCTTGGTGAAGAGAGGGAACATAGAGGCGATGAAGGATGGCTTAATGGACGTCCTTAATAGAAGGGACAACTTTTGAGCAATCATAAGATATTCAGCACGATCACAGGGATTTCCATCTCAGAAACATCAAGTCTACACATGCCGGGCCGGAGCTGAACGCAGGGGATGGGTTCACAGCGACAAGAATGCAGCTGCTGATCCACTGATACGTGATTTTTTCAAAACGCCTGCAATCTATTTCACCCGAGTCTGTTGGTCCAGACATCAAGGACATGGACACAAAGGATAGGTGAACAAAGTTCTAGGTGGTTGTTGATTCACGCCAGCTTCCATGGCCCAACCTTGCACAGCGGTAGATCGCATGGACCTGACACTGAAGCTCAAAATCTAAACTCTATCAACTAGAAACATTTTGAAACTTGAATGGGTCTGCTTTACGGAGATCGATCCTAAGCTAGGAAAGTTCCGAGCTTAGATTAGGGGGGGGAGGCTGAATCGCATGTTCAGACCAACAACTTGCAGGTTGTGTTTCGAACAACCAACACGACCAACAACCAACGACCAACACGACCAACATAGCCTCGTATTGGCCCATAACCGGTACACAACTTCATCTAAGCGATACGGTACGGGCCGTAATGCCCGCAAATCCTCCCTCAGCCCTCGGCGTCTGAACCTCCACATTCATATGTCATTATTCCCTTCTAGCAATTCAGGTTACAATCTAGGGTACACCAACCACAATGTAGTGCATGTTGGTAGGTAGGTTTCAGAGTAAGTACTTTCCCAATCAAGGCATTCATCGGCAGTTGCTTGCTTCGATGTAGAAAAGTCAATCAAACTAAAGGGTGCTACGATATGTATTCAGGTGCGACGATCAGGCAACATCCGCCAACGTAGTGTGGGACTTTTTCTTGTCACCTTGATATCCACACAAGGGTCATTGCTCTATACCCAACCAGAGTTGATCAACCTGAGAGATTCTTCCTCTTTCAGACCTGTCTGTATTTGATGGCTCACCTTTAGCGGGCCTGCTTTCCCAACTTCTTGTCATTTTTTTCATCTATCAGACTCTCAATTTGATATCGACTATGCACCGTCAATCTGTCATCTCGTTGCTCGTTGGGCTGGTCTATGTCTCTTTTGCCGCTACAGTTCAGGCAAGGGCTACTTCGGCACCATGCAAGCAGTATGAGATTCAAGACAGCGATTCGTGTCTCAAGATTTCCAAGAACAACAAGATTACATATGCGCAAATCGTCTCATGGAACAGTCAGGTTGATTCTCTCTGCTCGTAAGAACCCCTTTATCATAAAGAGCTTCTTCACTGGCATTCGTTCTTACCATCCCCTAGCAAGGTCGGGACTCTGAAGGGAACCAAGATCTGCGTGAGCAATCCTTTGGGCGACTTTTCCTTCCCCAGCAACACGCAGAGTGACACTTCTACCGCTACTATTCCAGCGTAAGTCAAGTATCGAAACATGTCAGAGCGAGGCTAACATCTTGATCCAGGGCGGTGCCATCCAAAGTCCCCGATGACACCACTAGGAACTGTGGAAAGTATGCTCTGGTTGAACAAGGCCAGGACTGTTCCGACCTATTGGCTGCGTCCAGTATCACTATGAAGGACTTGTAAGCTCAACCAGACAATGCTATGTGCAATTTGCCACTAACAATGCCTGATTCACCTAGCATGGTACTCAACCCTCAGGTCTGGGAAAACTGTACCAATTTGTGGGTGGACTATTATTACTGCGTCAAGCCCGTCGGAACAGTCACCACATATCCGGGTTACGGTGGAACTCCCGTCACAAGTACGACTGAGGGACGCTTCACGCAGGTTCAGGGTCGTGAGAATCGAAACGCCACGAACCCGCTGGACCGCTACAAGTCCCTACGAGGCATTGTTCCTTTGGCTGAAGGAACTCGCCTGGACTGCGCCACGTAAGTGATAGGAGATATTGCTAGTATGTACCTCGTGTCAGATCAATGCTGACATGCTTGATAGCTACTACTGGATTGAAAACATCACCGACAATGACTCGGCCAACTGCTGGGCTTTGGCAGGTATATATGGGATTGAACCCGAAGTAAGTTTGATTGTGTAGAAGGTGTGAATCGAAGTGACCCTACTAACTCGTTGGCTCTAGGAGCTTGTCCTTTGGAATCCATCCCTCGCTGAAGCGAACAAGACCACTGACGAACTGGTTGTCACTGATACAAACACGGCGTCAGCAACTGGCATCATGACCTATACTAACCATTTTGCATATCCATGCACCGTATGTGCAAGCAAGTCCTACTGCCTCGGTCTCTCATCGGCCACTGCCAGTCAGTTACAATCTTTTACCCATCTTTGCAGAATCATTCCACTAACCAAGTACAGGTGCAGTGGAAGAAATAGAAGCCCCTACTCCCCGGGCCGTGGGAGAGATTGCTAATTGCACCGCCTGGCTTCTCATGAAGGCGGACAAGAAGTGTAGCAACTTGATGTTGAAATACAGCATTGAGTTTGCCGAGTTCTACAAGATGAACCCCAGCGTCGGCGAGAAATGCACGGGTCTCGTCGCTGGGACCTATTACTGCAGATCGACCGTGCCAGGTGGCAAGCTCAGTGTCATTCCTGGATGGAGCAGCTCTGCGGATGATGACACGCCGCCTCCCACTGCGACGATCTCTTCTTTTTCGGGTACAACAACCACTTGGCAGTCAATTACCAGTGGCACGAAGACTACAGCTACAAAGGGAGCGACACCGTCTCCCGTACAGTCCGGCATGACGGAGTCGTGCACCAAGTTTCACAAGGTCGTCAAGGGCGATACATGTTATGACATTGCTGAGGATGCCGAGATCAAACTGGAAACCTTTTATTCGTGGAACCCTGCTGTCAAGGACGACTGCTCGGCTCTTGAGCTGGATACTTATGTCTGTGTTAGTACATCTTGATGAGTTGAGAGGAGATGTGATCAGTAGCTGTGTCTGTCTGATGTTATTTGTAACAACTTGTCTTGTTCATAGTCTTGTTTGCGTCCGTCCTGTAGCTTGAGGCGCACGACGATTGTGCCACTCATTTTCAATGTGACCCTCCCTATAGATGAGCTTGTTTGAGAATCTGCAAGATTAATCACTTATTTAATGGCCTAAACAGCAGAAGAAGGGATCAAGGTTCAGCAGATCGACCAGCATCCATGACATGCAACCAACATTGATCTGCGAGTTGACCCACCAAGTGCCCCTGGCAATGAATCACTGCAAGGTACCTAACACAGTCTCTAACTCACCCCACACTGTGATCTCCAACCTCTCTTCAACCTCCCTCTTCCTTTTATTCTCTCTCATCGCGCCATCTATAATCGATCGTTCAAACAAGCATCTGATTCATCACATACTTTTCATCCAGCTCATCATGACGGAAACCAGCCGCCCGCCTCCTGCTCCATTTCTCCGCTTGCCCAACGAGTTGGTCGGCTCCATCTGCCATCTCCTGCCAAACAGTACCATCAAGAATCTCCGTCTCACCTGTCGGATTCTTGCCGAGAAGGCTCAGTTGCGTCTGGACCGTGTCTTCATTTCACCCAGTCTGGACAACCTCAATGTTCTCCGCGGCATTGCTGACCACGATAAGTTTCGACGAGGTGTGGAGGAGATCATCTGGGATGATGCCACTTTGAAACCAATCCAAAGCGACGAAAGGGAGAATCGTTATGGTTGGAACTCGCCAACTGAAGATTCTGACGATGAAGAAGAAGAAGAAGAACCCATGTCCAAGTGGTTCGTTCGACTTTGCAAAACCAGCATTACCCATCTCAAACAACGCATGGCGCGCCAGAATCGACCTGACACTGCCGCAAGACGAGAAGAGCTGGAAAATGCAATGTCTTTCCGGGAATCACTCAAGCACTATCGAGTTCTCGTGCAACAACAACAGGACATATTGCAGACACGTGCTGACGAGGATGCCTTCCGGTACGCTCTGCAGCGTTTCCCTCGTCTCAAAAGGGTCACCGTCACACCAGGGGCCCACGGCTTTCTATTTGAGCCTCTGTACAAGACACCCATGATTCGAAACTTGCCTTATGGTTTTCTCTACCCCATCCCACGAGGCTGGCAAGTTCCGGATGAGAATTTCAATCGAGAGCCTGCATCACCCTGGGATGGTGATGACGCCAATGAGGAGGAAAAGAACCAATGGCATGGGTTCCGAATTGTCACGCGCATCCTAGCAGAAGAGAAACACCACCGCGTGTCCGAGTTGGTCTTTGACAACCACAAGATCACGACCGGGATCAACCACTTTGCTTTTCATCCACCAAGTGAGGAGTATCATAACCTCTGCACCATCCTCAAGCGCCCTGGATTCCGGCGTTTCGACCTTTCCTTACTTGTAGGATACCTGATGGACGAGGAGGCTGATGGTTGGGACACGTATCGTAACGGAGATTTGTACAACGCTCTCGCTGGGTCACCTGATTTGGAGCATGTTGCCCTACAAACCGACTATGAGGAACGTGGCTACCATATCGGTGGCAGCATGGACGAGTTCGTTTCGCTATTCAGCGTGTTCCCCATCGACCATTTGGCCAAGCTCAAGCATTTTGGGTTATCCTGCATGCAGGTGGCTCAAGATGATCTCGTTTCGTTTCTCGCAAAGCTTCCGTCCACACTACAGTCAGTTGAGCTCAGCTTTCTCGCCTTTCTTGAAGAGCAGGGCAACTACTGGGGCCTCTTGAGCGACATCCGCGATAAGCTTGGTTGGAGGGTCCGGCCTATCGATGCGAGGGTCAAGATCTGCGTATTGATCAAGTATAATCAAACCCAGGTCGGACGGTACATTCGTCTTGACAAGGAAGTACAGGACTATGTTTACGGATCTGGACCTCCACCTTTTAGACCTAGCGGCTACATCAGTTATGGTACGGGTGTGCAGCAAGATGAGTTTAATCCTCACTGGGAGCGACCTTATGAGAAGCCTTCAACATTAACGCGTCTTGGGTACTGACGAGTGGTCTTGGTGGGGGACACGGATGCGTTCGTTTGTTCTTGAGGCCAGTGTGTAATAAAATCTCGGTGCCAGTTCCGGACTTGTTCGAGTGAATATGCATTTGATAGTATCTGTCCTTCGTCGTACTTGCTCTCCACAATCATCCCTCTCGATCCAGCCAATTGTCAGCAATGCCTGATGCTCCTTGCCATTTAATAGGTCACACAACTAGTGGCATCTCGATATAGGTACTGCCCCTTCAGAATCGCTCTTATCATGAATAATAGCACCACGTGAATGCATCGATATAGTATGGTAAACTGAGATGCCAATGCATTGATAATGTGTTTAGCTAGAAAATATGCCCTTTTTTATAGTTAAAGCCCGGTCGTTGATGGGATAACTAAGCCAGAAGATCATGTTTAACCAGAACGTCGTTTTTCAACGATCTTCTAAGTCAGTTATCCCGGCTTCAATTATAACAGTGAACACATTTCTAACATATCATAGCATTATATCCCATTGCTAACATAGTGACCCTTTTTCAGCCTTCCGACTGCCTGCGACCTAAGACTCATACCTATCTGCATGGGGGTATTCAACTGCTCTAACCTCCGTGCGAGAAATAAGAGAGAATTATCACTTCACGCCTGACCGAAAGTCGCTTCTTAACCTAGATCACAAACTACGCTGAAAAAAAGCCAACAGCTGCATACAAAACTGCCAAGACGCTGTAGCTGCCCATCCTAGTGAAACAGAAGCAACAGATCAACTTGGTTCTCTGACGGAGACCGACAGAGTAAAATAGCCTCCTTCAGCACAATGAAGGAGCTATGACTGTTTGAACAACGGCCTGGGGGATATTGGGAGGCAGGATGAGCATCCCACCCTTGACACTAGCGACACGAAGGTTCAATCAACTCCTCAACCGAAATATCGATTGTCCCGAAGTTGATTACGGTAGATTAGGCGAATGAGAGGCTCTCTCGAAGCCCCCGAGGCCGATCCTTGCAATGAACCTCCTAAGTTTCACTAGGCTCGACTCCCAAGCTTGATGATGACCGAGATGAGGATATCTAAGCCGACAAGAGAGAGGGATAAAAGAGAAAAAGAAAAAAACTGACGGTTAGCATACGCAACTCAAGCCGTTGTCGCATTACAAATCGTCACCGCCAGTTAAAAAAAACTACCGAGGCAATAAAAAAAAATACCACAGCGGAATCACCACATCAGTCAATATCATCCCACAGTAACCTCCGGAAACTCGGCTCATGGCTTTTCCCCCCAAACAGGGGTTTAACCAGCAAGCATAAATCCCCCGGGGGGGCCACTCTCCAGAAAGTCCATAACAGGGCCGAATACAAGTGCGGAGAAGTTCCCGGACTGAGCTAACACCCCCGGCTTCTCCCCAGATCCACTCCCGGCACTTGGACGGACCAGGAGATCACGAGAATTGCCCTCATAGAGAAATGCCCAGTTTCTCGGTTCTATGGCGGCCGTATTTCCCAACGGGTGGAGCCGTGATCTGCTTCCCCGGTTTGTCATGATATCACTCTACCAACGGTTCCGTCCCTTGCAACGGGCGTCATACCACCAAACAAAAACCTCCGCGAGTCATCCGCCCCTCGGGAAACTACACACGCACGACACGATAGGACCAGACCACTACAAACGAGGAAACCTCGGATAAACATCTGAGAAAGTCTGGCTAATATCCCCCCGACGATCACCTCGAAAGTGGGAATGCCATCATGCAAATGAGCCCACCCGTTCGTTACTCCGCATCATTTTTCTCTGTCTCCCCCGCAGCTCACGAGGACGGACATGCGGAATGTGGGCTTTTGATCAAGTCGAGCTAACTTGAAGAAAATGAAAGGACCGAACTCGGGCAGCCATCACGAGAATCGAAAATGGCATGGAAGAGTGGGATCAGTTTGGTATCGGCTCATGAAGTCGGGAAACGATAAACGTGTGGATGAACGTATGAGTTTGTTGTATATAAGGTCGTTGGAGATCTCGAGGTTGGAGGAATAGACAACAGCACACCGCAGATCGCCATTGCCTCTTCACTTAAACTACAATGGCTAGCCTCTGTTCTCTGTTGTTGACAGGCCTTCTGGCCTCGTCCGTCAATGCTCAGCAATATGATGGTAGCGAGCGTGAAGAAGACGCCTTCAGTTATATCCAGCCCAAGGACACTGTGATTCTTGGACAATATGGACACTCGCCCTCTGTCCCAGCTCGTGAGTTCATACTCAAAGGTTACGCTTCTCTACTAACACGCTTCCAGCAAATGTTTCCGGAATTGGCTGGGAGACTGCATTTGCCAAAGCCCAACAGTTCCTCGCCGAGTTGACCCTCGAGGAAAAGTCGGATCTCGTCACGGGCCAGCCCGGCCCTTGCGTCGGAAACATTATTCCCATCCCACGTCTCGGCTTCAACGGCCTCTGTCTCCAGGATGGTCCTCTAGCCATCCGAACAGTCGACTATGCCAGTGTCTTCTCGGCCGGTGTCTCGGCAGCCTCTACATGGGATAGGTCCATCTTGTATGAGCGTGGTCTTGCCATGGGCAAGGAGTTCAAGGCCAAGGGTGCTCACATTGCCCTGTCACCTGTCGCCGGACCCCTCGGACGTTCCGCATACTCGGGTCGAAACTGGGAGGGCTTCTCCCCTGATCCCTACCTGACCGGTGTCGCCATGGAGAAGACCATTCAAGGTCACCAAGACGCTGGTGTGCAAGCCACCGCAAAGCACTACATCGGCAATGAGCAGGAGACGATGCGAAACCCTACCAAGGACCCTAATGGCACCGTCACCGACGTCCTTCAGGATGCCGTCTCGTCCAACATGGACGACAGAACTCTGCACGAGATCTACCTTTGGCCTTTTGCCAATGCCGTCCATGCCAAGGCCGCCAGCTTCATGTGCTCTTATCAGCGTCTTAACGGCTCATACGGATGCCAAAACTCCAAGACCCTCAACGGCATCCTAAAGGAGGAACTCGGCTTCCAGGGCTATGTCATGTCTGACTGGGGTGCCACCCATGCTGGTGTCGCTTCCATCGAGAGCGGTCTCGATATGGACATGCCCGGAAGCATTGGCTTTGGCGACCGCAGAAAGGGCTCATTCTTTGGTGGAAATGTCACTCTCGCCGTCAACAATGGCACTCTCGATGTTGCACGCGTCGATGACATGATTCTCCGCATCATGACACCCTACTTCTGGCTTGGACAAGATCAAGACTTCCCTACCATTGACCCATCCTCAGCCGACCTCAACACCTTCTCTCCCCAATCCACCTGGATCTACAACTACAACCTCACTGGCGAGCGCAGCCGTGACGTCCGTGGAAACCACGGTGAGATAATCCGCCGACACGGAGCCGAAGCTACCATCCTCCTCAAGAACGAGAAGAATGTCCTTCCCCTCAAGGCTCCCAAGTCCATCGCCGTGTTTGGCAACGACGCAGGCGAAGACACACAGGGTTTCCTCAACCAAAAGAACTTTGAGTACGGAACTCTCGTCGCTGGCGGAGGTTCAGGAACTGGTCGACTTACATACCTCGTTACTCCTCTTGGTGCTGTTAATGCCCGTGCCAAGAATGACGGTGCTATTGTCCAGCAGTGGTTGAACAACACCCTCATCATCAACTCCAACGTCACTGATCTCTGGATCCCGACACCACCTGAAGTCTGCCTCGTCTTCCTCAAGACATGGGCCGAGGAAGCTGCTGACCGCGAGCATCTCAGCTCTGACTGGCATGGCGACGAGGTTGTTTATTCTGTCGCCAAGTCGTGCAACAACACTATCGTCGTCACCCATTCCTCGGGCATCAACACTCTGCCCTGGGCTGACCACCCTAATGTCACAGCCATCCTGGCAGCTCACTACCCAGGACAGGAATCTGGCAACTCGATTGTGGATGTGCTGTACGGAGATGTCAACCCCTCTGGCAGGCTTCCCTATACGATTGCCTACAACGGCAGTGACTACAACGCCCCGCCCACCACAGGTGTGAACACGTCTGGCCAATATGACTGGCAGTCCTGGTTCGATGAGAAGCTCGAGATTGACTACCGCTACTTCGACGCCAACAACATCTCTGTGCGCTATGAGTTCGGCTATGGACTGTCGTACTCGACCTTTGAGCTGTCCGACATCCAGGCAGAGCCTCTGGACGACGACATCACCTCCAAGCCTGAGGCCCAGCCCGTCCAGCCCGGTGGAAACCCATCTCTCTGGGAGGGTGTCTACAACGTGACCGTCTCCGTCACCAACACCGGAGACCTGAACGGCGCGACTGTTCCCCAGCTCTACGTCACCTTCCCCGACAGCACCCCCGAGGGTACTCCTCCCAAGCAGCTTCGTGGCTTTGAGAAGGTCTGGCTGGCACCTGGTCAGAGCCAGACTGTTGGATTTGAGTTGATGCGTCGTGATCTCAGCTACTGGGATATTATTTCGCAGGAGTGGCTTATTCCCAGTGGAGAGTTCACCCTGAGCGTTGGCTTTAGCAGCAGGGACTTGAAGGAGGTTGCCAAGATTACGCCAGTGAGTGCTTGAGGCGATGAGGTTGATGAAAGATGATGATAGTTGATGATAATGATGTTACATGAATGAAGAATGCTTTAGTTGATCGCTTAAACCATTGACCCTTTGCAAGTGAATGCCTCATAAGAGAATCGCATGTATCGACGCTGCTCATGATACACCGAATGTCCATCAGAGAGCTGTTGAACTCAAAGACAGAGCAGAGCCTATCTCGTTGTCCAGCCATCGACATAAGTCCCCAGACTCATCAAGCCACTCAATCTCAGCCTTGACTCCAAGGGTGAGCATTACCTGTAGCTCTCGCCGAATCTCGAGTGTTTCAATGTCACTCGACGAAAAGCTAGGCAGCTTCTTGAGTGCTGAAACTGCCACTGCTCGCTCCCTCAGACCTAGGTATGATATGGGCTCGCGACATGCTATAGATGTGATAGACACTTGTGTAGACTGGCTGCTCTGGTAAAAAAGACGCGGGTCTAGAGAATTGGTGTCGGCGCACTCTTGTACTAACTGGTCAGACTTGATACCGAGCCACTGAATTGCTTGCGTGTCGAGATCGGCTTCATGGCTCAATCTATCCGATCCGTGGCGGTAGCATCTTAGAATCCGGACACCATCGGGGTCGTAGTCCACCAGTGCCAGTATTGGTAATTGAGGATGGCGCGTACTTATATAGTTCAAGAATGCGCGCGTTGTCAGATCAGGGTATCCTTTGGCCTATCATGAATGAGTTGACGCCTTGATCGGTGAGACAGGCAAGCCTTACAGTGACGAGCACACCAGGGCCGAACAGTGAGTTTCTCCAGAATTGAGACGAGCACAAAGATCTGAAGATAGCCTGAATCGTTAGATTCGCCGCCGCCAATCCGGCCTTGTATCACTTACATCTTTTTCCACGACAAGGAACCACTTGACTTGGTGGAGGTGGACTGCAGAGACTGACTGGATGGCCGGGATGGCAACTCCCTGGACCAGTCAAGGACTAAGCAATCACTGAAACCACATCAATGCTTACCAGGTCGCCAGAACAAGGATCTAGAGAGCTTCCATCTGTGAGGTGAATGGTTACTGGACCAGCCAAGACACCCTTGGACGCTGCCACCTGCTGGGGTCAGTACTGTACCGCAAAGGACCACATCTTTGCACAAACAATGTTCAAATCAGCGCGGCCAATACCTAGAGTGAACGCGATATCATCCACAAGGTCATCAACTTGGGTCTGCCTTTCGAAAAGATCCTGATGTTGGTAAAAGATGTGCCTTCGACCAGGCTATCAGTCCACCACCACGATGTGCATCAAAGTTTCACGAACCGCTTTGTCAGAATTGTCCCAGACACAAGAGCATCATGTGACAACTGAAGAATCAAAAGAATACGCGCTGCACTATCTCAGCAGGAGTGTCGCACAAATAAAAATCCGTCCTACCAAACTTGACGGCCTCTTGCTGATTTCGGCCGGGAAAACGGACCTCATCAGGCTGACCACGGCTCCGCGCCGGCCTCCGCAGCGTAAAAGTGATTGACAGCTCTTGGCAAGCGGAGACGGAGTCAATGATTTGCGACAGGATGTTTTCGATGCGGGCCACGACAGTCCCGATGGTAGGTCCGCCCGCCGTCGTATTCGTATCGGCATTGTCGTGATCGTTTGCCAGTCGTTGGGCTTCGCCGAGGCGTGTTAGTTGTGGTGTAGCAGTTTGATTAGCGGTGAGCCTTGAAAAGTCCATTGTCGCTTGACACTTCGCTCATAGCAAAAAATTCCACTGATGAATTCGTTTACAAAGTTTAAAAAGGCAGAGCCGCAAACTCAAAATGAAAGACGCGATGTTTCACTTCCACGTGCAGCGGTCTCGTAAACGCCGTTCAGAAATCAGTGGGGGCGATTAGCGCTCAACAGGAGCTGCTTTCAGGGCCTTGACCGCTAAAAGAAAATCTGGGGTCCTCGGCAGGTACCGGACCCGGGTCCCGCGGGCGTGCGTTTGCAGCGACTCCGGCTCCGTCTTGAAAGCGACAGGAGGTGGTTAAAAAAAAAAGCACATGCTCCGACCAATTCATTTAATTGCTCCCTCCCACCGCCTCTTTTCAATTGCTTTCTCGAGAGCATTATCACCAGACGCTCGAGATCGCACCTGTCACTCCTTAAAAAAGATGACCATTGTGACTGGAAGTGACGTCACGGCGGACGTCAAGGTCAAGTCGCGTAAGCGCGCCGCAGACTCGGAGCCAGAAGTGAAACACGGCCTCGCATTCCCCAAGCAGCCGCGCATCGAAGCCAAGACCGACAAGACGAGATGGAGAATCAAGGACGATGACAGCAACCACACTTGGCATTACCTAGACGACGATGAAGCAGCAAAGGAATGGCCACAGAGCTATGCTGAGAAGTGGTACTTGAATCTACCTCTGGTACGTGCGCCCCTGAGTTTGATCTAAGCTTGGTTCCCCTGTCGATGCTGATGCTGATGCTGACCTCCTGCAGGATCTCCCCGAGTTGCCAAAGCCCAATAGCCCATTGGCCGCTGCGACGAATGGCCTCACCTTTTTCGAAAAGCTTCAACTTCCCAGCGGTCACTGGGGTTGCGAGTATGGAGGTCCCATGTTCCTCCTCCCCGGCATCGTCATCGCTTGGTACGTGACCAAGACGCCGATTCCCTCTGCGCATGCGACCGAGATCAAGAACTACCTGTCTGCACGAGCACACCCCGAAGATGGCGGTTGGGGTTTACACATTGAGGGCGAAAGTACCGTGTTTGGTACATCGCTGAACTATACGGTTCTTCGACTCATTGGTGTCGACCCTGAGGATCCCATGATGGTCAAGGCGAGGGGCACGCTGCACAAGTTGGGAGGTGCCCTATATGCGCCGCACTGGGCCAAGTTCTGGCTGGCCGTGCTGGGCGTGGTGGACTGGGACATTGTCAACCCTGTGCCTCCCGAGCTCTGGCTTCTCCCAGACTGGGTGCCATTTGCTCCATGGCGGTGGTGGATTCACATCCGCATGGTGTTTTTGCCCATGGGTTACCTCTACTCCAGGAGGTGGAGCTGTGAGGAGACCGATGTGATTCGAGGGTTGAAGCAGGAACTGTTCCCTGAGAACCATGCCAGCATCAACTGGGCCAAGCACAGAAACAGCATCGCTGCCCTTGATAACTACCACCCAAAGACATGGCTACTCAACACGGCCAATTGGTTCTTGGCCAACATATGGCAACCATATCTCCGGCCCAACTACATCAAAGACAAGGCAGAAGCCTGGGTCAGCAAGCTGGTTGACATGGAGGATGCGAACACGGATTATGCCGACCTGGCTCCTGTCAACGGAGCCATGAACACTGTCATGTGCTACGTCCGCGACGGTCCTGGTTCTTACAGCGTAAAGAGGCATGTCGAACGCCTTGAGGAGTTCCTGTGGGTCAAGGACGAAGGAATGCTCGCCAACGGCACCAACGGTGTGCAATGTTGGGACACGGCCTTTACCATCCAGGCCATCTTTGAAGCTGGTCTTCATAATGATGAGAGGTGGAGGCCCATGTTGCTGAAATCGCTTCATTACCTAGAGCGCCATCAGATCCGAGAGAACTGCGTGGACCAAGACATATGCTACCGACAGCCTCGCAAGGGTGGCTGGCCATTTAGCAACAGAGACCAAGGCTACGGTGTCAGCGACTGTATCTCTGAAGCTCTCAAGGCCATCATCCTACTCCAAAAGACAGAGGGTTTTCCTCAAGTCCTCGAAGACCAGCGCATCTTTGACGCCGTGGACACCCTGCTGCTGTACCAGAACCAAGACACGGGCGCCATGTCGTCATACGAGAGGCGCAGGGGAGGGGAGTGGATGGAGATGCTCAACGCCGCTGAGGTGTTTGGTCGAATCATGATTGAATACGACTACCCCGAATGCACGACGGCCTGCGTGACAGCCCTGTCACTGTTCCAGAAGCATTGGCCCGATTACCGAACCGATGAGATCAACAAGGTTGTTCGAGAGGCAACCGAGTGGATCAAGTCCAACCAGCGACCTGATGGAAGTTGGTATGGAAGTTGGGGTATCTGCTTCACTTATGCGTCCATGTTTGCCCTTGAAAGCATGGCACATGTTGGACAAACATATGCCACTGGGGTAAATGCCAAGCGTGGGTGTGATTTCCTCCTCTCCAAACAAAGACCCGATGGTGGATGGTCAGAAAGCTACAAGGTATGTTTCTCTTGTTACACAACCTCATGTCAACATGTACTAACACACACAGGCCTGTGAAACCATGGAGTACCACGAGCACCCCTCCGGTTCCCTCGTAGTACAAACAGCATGGGCCCTAATCGGCCTCTTCGAAGCAAAGTATCCCGACGTAGAGCCCCTTCGGAAGGGAATCCAATTCATCATGGACAGGCAGCAGCCAAACGGGGAGTGGCTGCAGGAGGCTATCGAGGGTGTGTTTAACAAGTCGTGCATGATCTCGTACCCCAACTACAAGTTTAGCTTCACCATCAAGGCTCTCGGCATGTTTGCGAAGAGGTTTCCAGAGGAAAAGATTGTGCCGAGGTGGGCGCAGAAGGTTAATGGGGAGAAAGCTTAGATAGGTAGAGAAGAAGATACGGGCAGCTGCAGGCAGGCGGCCTCTTAATGATGAGAAGACTTTAATCAAGAGAAGGGTTTATAAAAGGATACATTACTCAAGACATTTATTAATTCGTTTGTTTGTTTGACTACTTGTTTGCTTCCCTTTGTTGTCACTATCAAGATGGAATGCACGTGCAGCAAACAACCTAACGGAGGATGGGTCCAGCTCGACGACTGCCCCACCAAAGCTTCTAGAATCCCCCACCAACAACAACCGCGACAACCTCAAGCTTCATCCCCAAGAACAGCACAAGTTCCACGCATTTCTCCTCCAACAAACCCTCCCACCCGCCGAAAAACTTCCCCTCCATCGACATAAAAACACAACACCATGTCTCACATCTCGGCGGCCCAGCAAGGCCTCGCAGCCGTCGAGGCCAAGAAATGGGATGAAGCCCTCCCGCTGCTTTCAAAGGCCCTCCAGACCTCGCCCAACCCTGCCTGGCTGATCGCCCGCTCCAAGGCCCTCATCGGAAAGAATCGATACCAGGAGGCCCTCGAAGATGCGAACCTCGCCTGGCACACCGCTTACGAACGCAACAAGCGACCCCTCCTCTCCGAGGCAAACTACCGTCGAGCCGTCGCTTACTTTCGTCTCGGGCAGTACGCCAACGCTGATGCGTGCTGCGTGTACGCTATTCGACTGATCAAGGGCTTTCCTGCTATTGAGAAGGAGGATCCCCTCAAGTCTCACATCGACGCCGATGGTTTTTATACCGTGACTTCAGAGGATGCGCAGCGTCAGGCCAGGGAGGATGCCGAGAAGGAGACACCCAAGGGTGGTGCCGAAAAGGGCCTGAACATGATCAACGGCCTTGATCTTGGCCCCAAGAATAAGGAAGCCAGAGCTGCCAGCTCTCTGCGTTTCATGATCCTGAATGCCATGGAGAAGCTTGAAAAGGAGGACCCAGCGCGAAAGCTCACAACGGGCGCAAGACCAGAGCAGAAGAACCTCGCGGACCTGGAGTTCGCGGACAAGAAACCCACAGCGGCCCCGGTTGCCAAACCTATCATTCCAGCCGATACCCAGCCTCAAGTCCAGGACTTTCAGAGCAATGCCGTCATTTCAGTTTCCATCTTTTCCAAGGGTGTGAACAAAGAGAAGCTTCAGGTTGAGTATAAGCCTTTCTCGGTTCATCTCGATGCGATCATCTATCCCAACGGCGATACTCGACCATTTGATCTTGAGCTTTGGGGTGAGATTGATCCTGAGGCCTCGAAGCACACGGTTACTCCCAACAAGGTTGAGCTCAGCCTGAAGAAGAAGACGCCTGGAAAGTGGAAGCAGCTCAAGGCCGATGGCAATAAGCCTGCTACACCAGCCGCGTAAGTAGTCTTCCTCATATATGTATTTGACCATGCTAACAATAGCTAGAGCTGTCGAGTCTCTGACAGTATCCGAAAAGGCCCCTAAGCAACCCAAGGCCGAAGAAAAGGAGTCTGCTAAGCCCGCCGAATCCAAGAAGACTACTGAGGCCCCCAATGCCGCTCACCAATACCCCTCCTCTTCCCGCACCGGACCCAAGAACTGGGACGCACTAGACGACGACGAAGAAGCCGAGGACACTAGCGACGTCAATTTCTTCTTCAAGAAGCTGTATCAGGGCGCCACTCCCGAGCAGCAGCGTGCCATGATGAAGAGCTTCACTGAGAGCAACGGCACCAGCCTCAGTACCGACTGGAACGACGTCAAGGATCGTACCGTGAAGACTGTGCCACCACAGGGTGTTGAGGCTAAGAAGTGGTCATCATGATCCGATGATGAGCAATGCAATTGTTTGTAACTTGATTTAATCCAAAGTTTGGCGCATGGGGGAAAGGGGGATGCTGGGGAAAAAGCAACCGAGTTTTTTTTATCTTGAGCTTTCATAGCTATCAATCAGTCTACAACTATAACTTGTCGCTATGCCACGTTCTGTACATCACCACGCCTCGTTTTCTTTTAAACGTTCAACAGCTCATAATGCTCCTTTCCCAATCTCACAGCTCCCTTTGCCTTGAGATCCTCAACCGCACCATCAACTTGTCCCTTGACCTTGTTAAACCAAGGCGAAGCCTTCAACTCTTTATCCTCAGCATCACGACTCCATTCCTTTCCAGCACGATATTCAGCAGCCAATCCCTCAGGAACATGCAACACACGGCTAACAAAGTCCTCGCGGGCAATGTAGGCACCCCTCAACCATCTTGATCCTCCACCAACATCAAACGCCTTTCTCCCGTGCATAACCCTCAAGTTATCGAAAAGCACACACTCCCCCGGTGCCATTTTCATCTGAAACATTGCATCGGGATCATTAATCAACCCGTCGAACAACCTCGCAGGTTCAAGCCACTCTCTCGCGTCAACGCTCGCAAGCTGGAACCGATCTTGGAAGGGAGGACTCCAATACACAGCAGCCAAGTTTCCATCCGCACCAACATCAAGAAGAGATCTCTTCTGACGATAAAAGTAACCGTGTTTCTCGTAGTGGTAAGGAATCCGCACGTGAGCGAGATTCTCCACAGCAGAAGAGTCTTGTAGCCAAAGAAGCTTTCCAGCGCGAAGACCATCGCTAAAGAGAGATTCCCCACCATTACAAGAGTTTTCGAGACAGTGAAGAAGTTGAATAGCGGGAGGACTCTCAAGATACAAAAGATCCTGATGAAGACCAAGGTAACCACTCGTATAAGCAACGTTTTCAGCATCAGGTTTCGCCCGAACGTCAAAAGTCCGTCCGTAAAACGTTTCCTTGATGTTTGCGATCTTTGTAGTAATGTCGACGATAGCGCCTTCATTGTGCGGGACGTTCTTTAGGAATACGAGACCTAAGCTTGCGAGGTCGAGGAGGGTGTGCCAGAATGCGTCTCCGCCTTTGATGAATTCTTCATAGTCAATCTTGCGAATTCTTGACTCGATGGTTTGCGTGTCCCAGAATGTTCTTCCTGTCTTGGGATATACGGCGTCTTGTCGGGGATAGGGGAGTCTTTCCACGTCGCGTTTTCCGAGGGCTGTTTCGATTGACTTCCAGGGGAGAACCATCTCGTGACCTCCTTCAGCGAGACGAGGGATATCGTTTCGGAATGAGATACCAACACCAGCTTCGTCTAGTCGAATATCCTCGATGGAAATATCGGCAGGAATATCCGTAGTCGCAAAGTTCTTCTGTCCAGACGCAGGATCAGTGCACTTAAGACAAGTACAACTATCCCTCAAAACAACAGAATCCAACCTCGTCCACCCTCCATTCTTGCGATCCTCAATCTGTACGAACCTATCCCCATTCGTCACAGTAACGCCCTTGTCCGCGCCATCGAGTACAGTCCTAGCCTCAAAGGCAGGAGGTGTGTCGAAGCTCTTGGTGGAGATGCTCCGTAGAGCTGGGATCTTAAAGGTGTGATTTTGTCCGTGAGCACTTGCTAAAGGACGTCTTTGAAGAGCGCGACGAGGGACTGAGAGGCCCAGATTTGAGCTGGCGACCCTTCTGAGGACTCGATGAGAGAACATGGCGTAGTCAAGTTCTTTGCGGTCAACTCCAAATGACAAACCCGCACTCGGGCTGGAACCAGCTCTTTATAAGAAGCAAAGAAAAAGCAAAACAGTTCAAACTTGTTATCAATCACATCTACAAAAAAAGCCCCATTCAGACATCATCGTACCTCGGCCAAAAGGGACGCAAAAAGAGCTCCATGTGGGGTTCCTTCGGCCAAACCCCGCGTTTCTTGGACCCGTCGATAGCCTCAATCAGAAGCAAAAAAATGAGAGAAGCTCCCGAGCCCGGGGGGATCCTCGGATCATGTAGATGCTTATGGCTTGCAGCTCTAGGGGACAAATAACAGATCATACAGACAGCAGGTCAAAGGAGCAGAGGTAAAAGACCTGGGGAAACTCGGTTATGTATGGCAAACGGCAATTACACGTCCAATCATCATATTTTAAGGCCCTGCAAAGGGACTTTTCGGCTGGCTTTTGTTGAACTACATATCATACAGGTAATCAAACCCTCCAATGCAACCTCAAGCTCCACCAACGCCTTTCATCTTGTCATTTCAATGTCAAAGATTCCGCCCTTTGTCCGGCACATCTGCACGTGTACACATTCATACATAGCAAGCCTGTCTGGCTGCTGGAGTTTGTAGTGTCGGTAGATTGTCTACCTGTTGCGATTGCTCGACCATCGCTTCACCATCACCTCTCTAACCTTGTACATCTTGAACGCCTCGGCGATGCCCTTGTCCAGAGCCTCCTCAAACTTGGAGGGTGGTGGCACATCCACATAGACCAGGACAAGGCTCTTGGTGACGTGAGACAGCACTCGAACGGTACCATGCAGCCACTGCCAGGACTTGCGAGGGTTCTGCTTCCCAGACTCCTTCCATTGAGGATCCGAGTACGACGGAATGACAATCAAGCCAAACTCGGCGTGATCAAACACCGGGCCTCGGGTGTAGAGCAACCAGTCCACACCAAACTTGATGCCGCCGCGTGGCACCCATCCCAATGACCTGAAATGGTGGTAGACGGCATAATGAACAAGAAAGTTGTCGTCGGGCTGCAGGGCGGGATCCTCCGGCTCAACCCGGGGTGGGAAGTACGAGTATTGCCGAAACAGTCTCAAGAGCTCCATCGAAGACAACCGGCTACCTGAGGTAGGGTCATTGACGGTCAATGCACCAAGGCCGAAGCTGAGAAAGAAGGCTTCCTCAGGCATCAGCTGGAGATGTTCCATGTTCTTAATCACGCGTTCATTACCAGAAGCTGATGCCTCTTCGGCAGTGGTCGCATTCCCATTAAGCGACACAGACGCTGCGGCATTAACATCCGCCAACCCGTTCTGCTTCGCATTCGCAGCTGCGTGTTGGGGGCTGGGAGGGTCGCCAAGCCGGAAGGTTGTTGATTCGACATTGGGCGAAAACCGAACACTCTTCCGTCGCTTCAGCGGCTTCGAGTCGTCTGATTCGTTCGACGGGCTCGTGTTTGACACGCGAGTGTCAATAGAAATCTTCCCATTGGTAGCAGCCCCATTCGACCCATTGGTGGACGAGTGCTCATCAGGGAAGAGAGCTTCTCCATTGATAGCATTGCCATTGGCGAGGCTGTCCGAAGAAGCCGCTGCCGTAGCAAGAGCAAGGTCCGCTGGGGAATTGGGGAGAGCCAAAAGTGCTCCCGGGCTAACCGGTGAGGCATAGACGGGCAAAGGCGTAGGGATAGAAATCGGCTTAATAGCCTTGGGCTGCGCAATCTCGGTTGGCTCTTCAGCTCGTGATTCTCGCTCCTTGGCTTCACGAGCTTTGACCTCTCGAGCTTCAGCTTCTTGAGCTTCCTCGAGTCTCGTCTGACGAATTGCCTCTTGTTCAAGGCGAGCGCGTTCCCACTTGGCGCGCATACGCTCTTCTCGTCTTTGTACGGTCATGATCTCGCTGACGTGAGCATCCGCGAGACCTTGCCTAACCTTCTCTCGCTTCAGCCAGTTCGGCTCACTTCGACTAAGACTACCCTTTCCATAGAAGCCTTGCTCCCACAGGGCTCTAGTAGAGACTTCATCCGTGATATGGACGGAAGATGTAGCAGGAGACCACACTCCAAGATGCACAGCAGCCGGTTCCGCCGGAGGCGGAGACCATAGCTGGCCTAACCAAGCGTATGCGACATGGAAGAAGGATACGGGGTTGTTTGGATAAAAGGTCGGAAGAGGAAATGTTCGGATCGGCGCTGGAAGGGCGTAGATCTGATGCAGTGAAGGTCCTCGCTTCTGGGATTGCTGGGGTGCAGCAGGATCCGAGGTGGGCGGGGTACCGACAGGCTCTTTGGTTGATGATTGAATCTCAGCCATTTCTCGCCGGTGTCATCTTGGTCTTGAGAACTGTCAGCACGAGTCTCGGATTGTGATGAACAAGTTGAGAAGATTGACAACAGTGTGTTGCTCAGATACCGTTGTAGTCTATAAATCAAGGCGTTCACAGAGACCAAATGAATGGATTCTCTAAGCACAATGAAAGGTGTCATCACCGCAACAGGGGCACAAGCTTCTCCAAAAGCTTGGGTAAGGGCTTGGGCAGTAGACGAGTAAAGCTCGCCGGACATGATAATCAAGAAAAGAGAATGCCTACCTGTCTAGGACATCGCCCTGGCGGGACACTGGCTGAGGATCAATCCTCGTGGCCATTCACAGCGGCGCACTGTTCAACCTCTGAAAGGGAACAATGACGATCGCTTTGAGTGTGAAGCCGGGGCGTCGAAGCGAAAAATGCTTCGTGAGACGATGTGTTTGTTGTGGTTGAAAAGATGATGATGGGAGGAAATTAATTTGGGGCGGCTGAAAACTCGAGGTTTTCTTGAATTAGAGCTCCCCACTTTGATGCCTCGTGCGCAAGGCGTCAGGTTACGGGGCACGGGCTGCTAAGAAATGCCCGAGGAGTGCCGAAAGGAAAAAATTACTCCGGCAAAGGGGAAGGTGCAGTAATCACTTGAGAAGATGAAGTACAGAGATGCCAATTGCAGAGAGAATGATTTCACGTGGCTTCGTTTATTGCATTTTTAATCATCCTTTTTTCACTGGACCCCGTGGAAGTGGCCTTCTCCTGCAGATTTGGATAAAATTCATTGGTATAAAACATGGATTCTGGGACCTTGTGCAACTTGCATAAGACCGTGAATAACCAGACTGCAATTTCCCGGCCCGGATGTGTAGTCATCACTTGCAAGCCCCAGAGACGTTTCTACGGGCTGTCTCAATTGCATACCTAGATCAGTGCAGACGCCGGAGGCCTAAGTCCTCTTGAATGCTGCTACTGAATACTAAAGTATTGTAGTAAGTGCGATTTTTTGGTATATTTTTGTTTCATTATTTTCTTAGCAGTACTTTGCTTTCATAGCTCCTTTCAGGGAAGGATAAGCTTGGTGCTGTCTCACGCGGGTGAAAGAGGGCCAGTCCGACATAATTTCTATGGGTCGCGTCCCGCGCAGGATGCACCACCACCCTCCCTCGACAACCTACCTGCCGATTCTCTCGACACTCATGAGCTCGACACCTGTTCGGATCAAACCATGGATTCGTCGTGGAGAGACATCGTCGCACTCGGCTTCCTCATCTTAGCCGGTGTCGTCGTTCTAGTAGTCAGCATAGGATTGCGCTCAATGCAAGTCGTCATTCACTACCTACCTAACTACCGAAGGTTAGCTGACACGCAGCAGCTCCAGAAAGTTCAAACACCCCCCAGGTCCTCCAGTCTCTCCTGGCCTCGGCCAAAACGCGCCGCATGTCACGATAATCAGGCCTGTCAAGGGCGTCGAACCCAGACTCTACGATTGCATCGCCGCCTCGTTCCGCCAGGCATACCCCCAGGACAAGATCTCGATCCGCCTTTGCCTCGAAGATGACACCGATCCGGCGTACCCGATCCTCCAGAAGGTCATCGATGACTTTCCCACGCTTGACGCCCGGATACTACTCGAGAGGGATGATTCTGTGCTGGGCGAGACGATTAACATGGGTCCAAATCCCAAGATTCGCAATCTGAGCCGAGCGTACCGAGAGGCCAAGGGAGACATTATCTGGATTGCTGACTGCAACGTCTGGATGGGCAAGGATGTCCTAGGACGCATGGTGGACAAGCTTATGGGCTACAAGTTGGGCGGCGGCTCGAAACCATACAAGTTTGTTCACCAGCTACCTATCGTTGTTGACCTTGTCGACTACTCGAGGCCCCTTGCAGCGGATGGTCAAGCTCTGCTGGCCTCGTCATCTGAGGAGGGCTTTGCTTCGGATCAGATTATCGATGAGGACTCGGGAGAGACGCCAACAGTCTTGTCCCAGGGTGGAGGGCGTCTCGACGAGATGTTCATGGCTACGTCGCACTCCAAGTTCTATAGCGCTATCAACACTGTCGGTGTTGCACCTTGCGCCGTGGGGAAGAGCAACATGTTTCGCAAATCTCAGCTAGACCATGCCACTGATCCCATCCTGAACCCCAGCCTACCCCAAGACCAGAACCTACCCACTGGTGTCGACTTTTTCTCTCACAACATTTGCGAAGACCACATGATCGGCGATCTGTTATGGAACACGCACTTTCCTGGCTTCAGAAAACATGGTCTCGTCTGGGGCGACCTTGCTGTACAACCCATGTCGGGAATGTCTGTTGCCGCGTATGCTGCAAGGCGATGTCGGTGGCTGAGGGCTCGAAAGTATACCGTCCTTTCAGCAACCCTGCTCGAGCCGTTTACAGAATCTTTCCTCTTTTCCACATATTTTTCATATGGAATCACGACCTTGGCCTATTTCAACGAAGCCTGGGGTGTTCCCCAGACCTGGAAGGCAATGGCAATCACCTGGCTTCTCTCCATCGCGACCTGGATGATTGTGGACTGGTTCAACTTTAGCTGTTTGCATTCCGGTAACACCATAGAGACGGACGAACATACACCCTGTTTCGCCAAAGGTTTTGCCTCTGAGGGTCTTCCAAGCAGACGGTTCTCAGAATTTGTGCCAGCATGGATTGGGCGAGAAGCCCTGGCGTTTCCCATTTGGGCATGGGCCGTTCTATGCGGAAACACCGTGAACTGGCGCGGCAAGGAATTTTACATTCGCTTCGATACGACAGTGTATGCAGTCGACTCCGAAGAGCGCACTAGGGAGGTCAGGACACCAGAGTTAGAGAGGGGAACATCACGAAACAAGCACCGAGTTGATTAGACGAGACGACGAGAAAATGAATGCTGTCAGCATGAGGTTAAAAAGAGAAGGAATCAGCGAATAATGATGTTACAAAATGGCATGATCATGAACATGATAGATAGAACAGCAGATAAAAGATATCTAATCAGACAAGAATAGAAGCTTGACTTTGAATGCAATTGCCGGACGTGGCTCAGGGTGATGTCGATGGATATCATGAGGAGATTCAGGAGGGAAGATACGCACTGGCTTTATCTCATGGAACTCGGATCTTTGGTCAGGCCCTACAACCCAACCAACCCTTGCCTGCCTGAGGCTGTCAACCCCAAAGCCTGGGGTTCTGCTGGCGAATTGCAAGTCTTGGGCAGGCTGCAGCCAAGTGCTGGGTGTTATTTCCGTTGGGTTGCTCAAAGGCCTTCCCCTACCGCCCCTTCGAGCCCTTGACCAAGCTACATTTGACGGATTTATGATCGATATCTCTCACACGGGCGAGAAACCGTTGACTGAAACTGACTCAGACCGATGATCACGTGCTTCTATCCTGGCCAGCAAAGGCCAATCATGTGCAAGAAAAGGCTAACGGCGGGATAAAGATCCAAAACAACAAAAAAAGACAAATGCGGTGGTTTCAAGGTTACGTGAAGCGCAGCACACCCGTCGCGGTAAAACAATTCACCGTCTTTCAAACTCCCAGGTAAATACAGCTCTTTCCTTTTCAACTTGAACTTTTTCTAACTTCTCCTTGCACAGGCGCTTCTTCACAATGGCTTCTCCCTCCGATCGTCGACCTCTCGTCATTTGCGGCCCCAGCGGTGTCGGCAAGGGCACGCTGATCAACCTTCTCTTTAGCCGCCACCCCGATATTTTCACTCTTTCCGTGTCGCACACTACCCGCGGTCCTCGGAATGGCGAGACTGATGGTGTTGAGTACCACTTTGTCACCAAGGAGGCTTTCAGGGAGTTGATTGCCAAGGACGGATTTGTCGAGCAGTAAGTGCAAGGTACCTGGCAGAGGAATACTCATCCTGACGTTTGGCAAACTACAGTGCTCAGTTCGGAAGCAACCTCTACGGCACGAGCAAGGCGACAATCGAAGAACAGACAGCAAAGGGCCGAGTCGTTGTCCTCGACATCGAAATGGAGGGCGTCAAGCAAGTCAAGGCCTCCAGCATTGACGCTCGCTACGTCTTCATCGCGCCCCCGGACAACGAGGAGCTCGAGAAGCGACTGCGCGGCCGCGGCACCGAGACCGAGGACAGTATCCAGCAGAGACTCGCGCGGGCCAAGGAAGAGCTCGCCTGGGCTGAGTCTGCCAAGTTTGACAAGATCCTCGTCAACGATGATTTGGAGAAGACGTATGATGAGTTGGATGCTTTTGTCTACGAGAAGAGCGGATAGATTTATGAGCATTTTTTGCTTGTTCGATGATATAATGATAATAGAGATAGAGAAAAGATACAAGAGATACAATACAGGAAGACTTGTGCACCTCTGTGCATGGGTTGGAGGCTCCAACAGGACCTGAGGCTGAGGATGAGAGACTGCATCATGGCTGGAAATGGCACATGAACAGCGGACTGGCTAAATCGCATGTTCCGGGAGATGGCAGAAGACGACGCCTGGATTGCTTGGTTAAAGCCTCGAAGAAGCGGTGCGGGAGGCCTTTGAGCAACCCAACAGAAACAACACGGCCGAACTCAAGCTTATACCCAGGCTTCAATTAGACAATAATTATCCAACAAGGTTTACAACCGTGATAGAATGACGCCGTGATAGCCTCAACAAAGCTTCTTCTAAGATGGATAAGACGCACCATCTCTACCTTCGTATGATCGTCTAGCTGAGTGCGATCTCTATGATGGGTGCTAGTTCGGGAAACAGCAGCAACGGGCGTGCACAATGGAGCAGTGGACGTTCCAATCTTGAAGAAAGAAATCCATCGCCGCAATAAAAACAATCCATGAGCCATTATGACAACAATACGTCCTTGTTCTGCTCTCCTTTGGGCCTTCTTCTCTTCGAGAGATGCTGATGTTGGCAACTCGCCTACCCTAAACCAGACATGCCCCCGCACAGTGCGGAAAATGCGGGGCACCTACGCACACAGTCCCCTCACTCTCGTCGCAAAATTTCGAGGCGCTCCATGGAAAACATCACCAAGCAAAACTCCCCAACATGGCGCCCAAACTCACAGAAGAAGAGATTGATGATCTCATTTACTTTGCTCGAGCCGGCGAGCAGCAGGATCTGACAGAGACCATCAAGTCTCTGGCCGAGCGGGAGAAGGCTGACCCCGCTGAGATTGTGGCTGCTGCTCAAGATGAAGCCAAGGCTACTCCTCTGCATATGGCAGCGGGAAATGGTCATTTAGGTATGCAGAACTTGATTTTCGTTTGAATTGAAGTCAATTCGAATGAGAATTAGAAGAATTTGGATCATTTCTAACACACAATCTTATAGAAATCGTCAGACAACTCATCCAGTACTTTGACAGTCGGCCAAAGGAGCAGAAGCAAGCCTTCCTGGACGAGGCAAACGAGCACGGCAACACAGGTCTCCACTGGGCAGCCCTGGGAGGACATCTCGATACGGTCAAGCTGCTTATGGAGCAGGGTGCATCCCCAGCTCTGGCAAACGAGCGGGACTATGTCCCCCTTGATCTCGCCCTCTTCAACAAGAAGGAGGCAGTATCTGATTACTTTTTGGCTTCGATTCGTTCTATGGAGGAGGAAAACAAGGAAGAGGGTCTGAAGGAGGAGGTCAAGGGCGAGGGTTCTAAGGAAGAGGCTGGGGAGAACAAGGACAAGGACGTCGAGATGTCTGAGAGCTGAACTACCACGGCGGGTTTTGAACATTGGTTTGTGAGGAAAGGACCGACAATAAAAAGGATGGTAGAGTTTCAAGGGAGGAATGGGAGGGTCATTTGGTATAAAAAAGGAGGCCGGGGAATGTTTGATGGCGGGGATTCGGAGGTGCTTGCATCTTCGGCATTGACAACAACAAGGAGTTATAGGTAGAGGGAAACATGATGCTTTGAAAAGGTGTGAGGACTTGGGTGACAAGAATTTTCAACAGAGTCAATCTGGTCTCGTTTAAGAGCCAGAAGAATATCAAAGAGGCTGTATGAACGTGGTAGCCCTGGACCCCTTTCCGGAGACCTGTGTGCTATCTATCGTGTTATCTAAGATGGACGTTCAAAACAACTCCTTGAGGTTTGAAAGGTTCCTATCGCCAGCATATGATCGTTCAAAGAGCCACGAGTTAGGTTGCACACCGTTTAAATAGCACGAGACAGTCCACCAGCCCAGAGGGTTGAGAGCTCGGAGACTTGCAGGACAATCATAGTGCCGATGAGATAGGAGCAACAGGGAGCAAGGCAACTGAAAACCCTAAAAACAGGGCCAAATTGCCTCGATACTGGTTGCCTGAATTTGCTCGGGCCATTGCTTCGAGAAAATCTGCAGGTACTGACACACAGCACTTCAACGCTCTTCTATATGAGGAGAAAAATAGTGCGTTTGAAAATGAATAGTAATGCAAGCAGATCTTGTAATATGATATTCACTTGCCGCAGTTGAATTGTTCATGGAGGAACATCCTCGACGTTTGAACAGGGTGCCATGGATAAAGGGAAAAAACAAACAGAGCACAGGCTATCCCCCCCTCTACCTATTCCAGGAAGAATTGTCTACCACGCTAAATTCAGAAAATCAAATCTGAACAGTACACTAGGCACGATTTTATGTAACTTAGCTCTCTACCAGGGTGATGTGACTCCTCTATCGCTTCTTCACCCATCGATTTCCCACCACATATCACATTTTCTCGAAATCCCGACGACCGTCCTCACGAAGAAACCAAAGTTTGTCAAGATGTGCAAGCTCCTGGAAATCGAATACTCCTGCTCCCACGGGACGAAGCGCCACCGGCAAAGAATCGACGCTCTCTGCAGCTGCGATAACCCTCTGGCGTGCATGGTCGGGGACATGCAGCACGGCAACGACCCCAAGACAAAGATCGAAGACCTAGGCAAGGAAAACTTCAAAGTCGTCAAAGTCGATGGCGTCTGCGATGAGTGCGCGCAAAAGATGGCTCAGGAAATCGAAGAAAAAGACATGATGTTTGGCGAACTCGAAGCCAGCCTTGAAGAGATCAACAAAGATCTGGCCCTCCTCGCCCTCGCAGGCCCAGCCAACGGGCACGAAGCAAAGAGACACAAGCTACCTCGTCGGGAATCTACCAAGCCCCAGCACACACCTCACGATGGGGACTGGATCTGCGCCAGCGGATCGTGTCAGGGACGCGTCACTTTCTCCATCGACGGACGCCGCGGTCGGTTCTGCCAGAAGCATACCTGCGCAGCTCAAGACTGGGGGTGCATCTCTGGTGTTGCGACCAAGCTCAACAGTCCTCGGTTTTCTATCTACTGCCATGTTCATACGTGTAACAAGGCGGGATGCGGCATGAGGATCGCTCACGACTCGGCTCTTTACTGCTGCACCCACTCCCACCTCTCTGATCTTGTTCGTTAGCTGGGTGATGGGCTCTGGTACACGTCCATGAGACGAGGTAAGTATTGTTTCACGCCTCGATGATTGATGGCGTCGTACTGACAGTCTGACTGATAGATTCGAGTGAGTGACGAGGGGCAGGGGACAGGGGACAGGGCAGTGCTTCCTTGAGAAGCCGAGACTGGTAAGGAACATAGCGGATACGAGATGGCATGAAACTAACAAGAGAATAGTTTGAATTGGAGTGTGCTAGTTTGGAGTCTGGGGGGTCAAGACGACAGATGTGAAGATTATGAGCACATCTTCCCCTAAAGATAGCTATAAAGGCATTACAATGTTGATAAAATAATACATAAAAGTGCTCTAAGGCTTAGCACCCTTGCCGTCAGTGAACCAGGCGACGATATTGTGCGTCATGGCGTAACTACTGAAGGTATTGCGTGTCATGACTTTAGTCTCGTTGAACTTGGAGATGCTCCGGTTGTCGACCGAGACCCCGTTCTGTACCTCTGTCGAGAGCTCGTACAAGAGGTGCCATGAGAGGTCGTCTGATAGCTTGAGGTTTCGGTTGGTGTAGATGGTGACTTTTTCCGTGTAGTGGAGGGCCATGCGGGCGAGGTGTATGGCGGCAGAGACCAAGCCCGAGGCATCTGTGGCGAGTACGGCTGATGAATATGCTCCCACGTTGTCTCTGCTTCCCTCTGACAGGGGGTCGTTAAAACTGCCGATATATTGTCATTATTGTGCCCATGGCTCCTCTTGGAGATATCATTAATACCAATAACAACGTCTTGTTCTAGTGGGATGAACCAAAAGGTGTCGTCGACTTACAGCACCTTCACCCAAGCATCCCTGTACCTAAGAATATTTGGGTACATAATATCATGACCAAGAGCCAGTAATATTCTCACGGCGGGTACTCTCTTCCCCTCAGCCTTAACCACGCAATGTCCATGCCGCCCAGGCTTGGTGATTAGCATGGTGATTACTCTGTTCTTTGATGTGCCCGATGTTATCCATAGCAAATAAAGGCATGAAGAGTGAATTTTTAGGAAATGACGGATGAAGAGACGTGTACTTCCCTCAAAAATTCTCCTCCTGAACATGCGAACGTTGGCAGACGCTTCACCTGGACCTTGTGGATAACAACGGTCGCTGACAAGAACTTCATATCACGGCACACGAGAGGAACAGAAATGGTTACCTGACTCCTCACAGATATTATAGAGAAGGTAATATAAAATACCATGAAATGATTACAAGAATAAATGCTTTATTAACTACCGTCGCCATATGTGTCACTTCTGCCTGCTCTAGAATACTTTTAACGTCACCTCCTCAACGAAGGGACCCCAACTTCGACCATGCAACCCATCAAATAATGGCCACACAATCAACTATCCGAAATACTTTCCTTCCGAATGCATCATTTATAATCATCCAACCCTCCGGTTTCTCTCCATCACGGAGTCTTGTTCGGGGGGCCCACTCTGTTAGTGTCCGACACCTTCGGCGGCCGAGACAACGGAGGCCGGATACATTAACGGTGACTTTTTCGGTGACCGATGAAAGAGCAGCGGACCGAAAAACCAAACAACCCTATTGTCCTTTCCATATTTTTGAGTTTTTATAAAACTGGCTTCTTCCTCTTTTGTATCGGTATCTTCCAAGTCAATTTATCGCTCTAGTTTGATATTGCGCCAAGATTTTCTGCTCCACTGCTAAGATGGATCACGACGGACCTATGGAGGAGATTCCCCACAGTCACCATCACCACCATCACTTGCAGTATCATACTCATCATCACCATCATGGACCTCCTCATGATTCTGACCTGACCCTCGGAGAGCAGAACAAGGCTCACTTCAAGTAAGTTTCCACAAACACTTGGTCCATCATCTCGCTAACTTTCCCTAGCAATGTTGCTCCCGCCGTGTTTCAGTGGCCTTGGATCGTGGAGCTATGCAATCAGATTACGAGAGAGCTCCGTGCAAACATTGACTGGATTGGAATTGAACCTCCGTCAACTCGACCTACCAAGATTTTGGACTACGCCTGTGGAAATGGCGTTGCCTCTCGAGTATGTCCTCCACCAATTTGAAGTCCTTGACCAGCACTGACGTGAACAGGCTTTAGCACCATTCGTTTCCAGTGTCCGAGGCATAGACATTTCCTCCGGAATGGTAGAACAATACAACGACATGGCCTTGAAAGGAGGCTTTTCACCCGAAAAAGTAAAGGCCATCCAAGGCGATCTAGTCGACCCCAAATCAACGCCCTCCCCCGAACTCAACTCGCCCGAATTTTTCGACTTTGATTTGATCATCATGTGTATGGCCCTACACCATGTCGAAGACCCTGAAAAGATGATCGAAAAACTCTCGGAGAGGCTCCGAGAAGGTGGAGTGTTGATCATTGTTGACTGGGTTGCCATCTCGGAGAGTAACTGTCCAGACGCTCCCCGAGCAAAGGCCTTGTCAAATCATACCATGACTCGAATGGGATTCACAGAGAACGAGGTAAAGGAGGCGTATGAAAAAGCTGGCTTGGAGGACTGGGCTTGGAAGTGGGCTTCGACGAGATCTCAGGTACCGAAGGAGATTGGAGGAGAACAGCAGTTGTTCTTCTCTCGAGGACGGAAGCCGGCCCAGTAGAGCATTTTCTTGATTTAGGGTTCTTTGGTACACGATTTTGGTTATAATTATGCAAACTAAAGCGTTTTACTGTTTTCAATTTCTTTGACAGGTTGGTAGCTAGACTGATGAGATGCCGAGGGATGGGATCTGGGTTCCTTTAGTTGATACACAATGGGATTTTGATTCTTCCGTTCCCTCTCACAACGTACACTAAACAGCGACAAGTAATGCGACAAGTGATGAAACATCTTTATTCGTCAGCTTTGAAGGTCTAGTATTAACCTATCACCCCTCTGTTCCAGCGCAGAGTATGATTGGGCTACTAAAGACTTGCACCCCTCCAACCACTGGCACCTACACTCCCCTGCCAAGTTCCGTGCTATTTTCAGACAATTCTTTACTTCCTTGGAGACTATCCTCTTTATGATTGCAACTTGCTCATCGAGATCCACCTCGAATACCCCAAATTTCACGCTTGACAAGTTCCCGCATGTCTGTGAGCTAGGCTCGCTTCCCCATCCTTGGGACTTGACCGCTTCCTCGAATGAGTAAATGATTAGCTCTAAAGCGGAGACTACGAGTATTCCGCCACTTCGGTAGGTAGAGTACTCGCTTGTGGTTAGGATTCTGCTGAGACTAGTCATGCAGTTTCGGTTGGTCTGCAGTATCTCATCTAGACCCCGAGATTTCGCCCGTGTTTGTGTTTCTAGAGACTCTAGCATCGCGGATAGCTCTGAAATGACAGAAGTACTCTGGGGTTCCGGACTCCATTGCTCTTTGGGCGGCGAACCTGACGTGCTTGGAGAAAGCCAGGTAGAGTCCGGGCTGAGAGGAAGGATGTCTGCTTGTCTCAAGCAAGGAAGAATGCATTCGATTTCAGAGTTGAAGGGACCGTACGTGCTGTTGTTTCTGAATTCGGCGGTTGTGTACTGTGACTGTGGATTGTCGTTCCTGGTTTGATCGAGGGTGTGGTCGTACGGCTGCTGAGGTGAGGGGTCGTCGTAACAACAAGGACTGCTGATGGCGAGCTTGCATGGGTCCAGACAATCTTGATCCCCGCAGGAAACTGATCTCGATAGAGGATGAAGATATTCGGCTGGGGTCTCATCATCCACATGATGAGCTCTGCCATGGCACCTCTGCCTCCGCCTCTTCCTAGTCATTCTGCCCACAAGCGATACCTCGTAGGTGCAGGTCAGGTCTGCTTGTAGACATCTCTTGCACCCAGTCTTTTCTCCCGTGCACCGGACCTAAGGAGAGTCAGCGGGAAGGACTACTTTAGGGAAAATATGGTCTCACCTTGGCAGCGTGACAAGCGGTACACGCAGATCGCATACGAGGGGGCTTTCCTCCAGGCATATTGGACATTGTATAAGACGAACCGTAGATCTTCTCGACCTACAAGTTTACGTCGTATCAATGAAAGAGTCCGAACATTGAAAAGAGACAAAATTTTCAGTCTCCCGACCCAAGATGAAGCATGTGCTGACTTTCCCGCCATTTCTCCCTCCAAGCCAGCTCCGACGAGGCCATCAAGGTCCTCAAGGCCTGGATCCAGTAGGAGAGCCACCCAAGACGGGCAACCCTTGTCAAATCAGCCTCGAAAAAAGGGATCTGACCTATCAGGAGCAGAGGATAATAAATCATGGCTTTCTTGCTAGGGCCAGACTCTTAGCGGGTGATTGTTGGTGATGTCAGTTGTTTTGTGATTGTCTCCGCCTTCATTCCCAATTGCTTCAATTTGCGTAACCACTACCTAACAATTGACGCATCTTGTTTGCTGAGCCACGATTTCTTGGCCTTGTTAACAGGGTAGAAATAATGTTGCCTAAGTCACTAGACAAAGAACCATTCGCTGCGCGTAAAACCACCAATTAATGACTCACGATCCTCTTTGGAACTACAGAAATCTGGCCTTTTGGACCAATCCTGGCTAGGCAATCGTGATTCAAAAAATCGCGACACCATGGTAGGGATTTCTCGGCGCAGCGGATCCATGTTGGTTCGTCATGATGCGCACTTTTGAGAGCACGTCGTTCATTATGGCCTCGCTTGAGCAATGAGGATTGTGATGAATTGTTAGGCATCAGAATTTGTTTGGCTTAAGACACGTATTGGGGGATGAAGTGCTAGTATATAGGATCATGAGATGTCTTTGTATTTTCGATGCATTAACTCCATTCATTTGAAAGAACAACGACAATCGTTACATCTATTTATCGCATTGTGCTCTCACGACCTCTCGAACAACCAACTTTTCGACGGCTCTAAACAGGCCAGGCTTCAGTATGTTCAAACTCAAACTCAAACTTGGCTCTCATCAGTCTAACCAATACAGGTCCCAAGATGAAGTTTCAAGCTCTTGTTGTTGCCCTTGCCGCCGTGGCAATGGCCCACCATCCCCCAGGCCTCAAAGAAAAGTGTGGACGCCTTGGTGTCAAGGAATGGGACCCCGATAACCTGCCTGAAGGTTACAAGCTAGAGGACATCAAGAAGTGTGCTGAATATCCTCTGGAAGTTGGCTATTATTGGGGTTTTGGCGAGCATTAGCTTGATTGGGTTGCTGATAACCCTATTGTTCATTTCTTGTAAGGGGCGAATAGAGGCAAGCGTCATGGAGTAAACGCAAGTTCCAAGGATAAAGTCAAGCTTTGTCTGTTTGTGCCTGAAGAAGGGTTTTGTATCCGTTAGAGGTTTTCCCCTTCATTAGTTATACTATACATTTTTTCTATCCTAAGTCCAACGAAACTGGACAGGTACATCACTCCTCGGACAGTTTCGACTTTCCGCCCTTTGTAAATATATTATACTCACATGATGCCTTGTTTTCATACTAGCCTTTGAAAGGAGATTGGCTCGAGGTCTGGTGTTGAGAGTTGTAAACCTTCCTAAGTTTCCACATGATGTCCAAGTTCATTGTCTCTTCAAAGTTGAACCCTCGTTGGTCACGCTAGTGCATGTTGCCATCCATCCGATGGTCAACATTAGCTGGCCGGACCTTGCCTAGGTCGCAACCTCTTTATTCTCCTCGAAGACGTGGATGGTTTCGTAAGTAAACTTGACATTTCACCAAGAGAAAGGCGGTGCTGGGAAGTGAACAACGCACTCATCTTCTTTTGCTTTCCCTTCATGCTGGCGAATCCCGTCTTCCATAACGTTGAAGATTAGTCCGTCACCAATAGACCCGGACTGAATTGTAGTATTGATGGAAATGTGTTTCTTGTTATCGTTGAAGCCCGGGATAACTGAGCCAGAAGATCGTAGTATTGATGGGTGGCTCCGGTGCTGGTTTAGTCATTTTGACTTGGACATGGCATTACCTCGATGAGATGGATCAAGACTACAACAACCGCGCTTGTCTGGCCACCGCGAACCTCAATCGATCTGGCAGGGCAGTTCATCCCTCCAAGTATTGGATAAAACAATGGCCCGCACATGTCAATTGCGCCCTTCGCCCTACGATCTCGCTTGATGTCAAGGCCACCCACAAACGCGGGCCCTCGGAGTTTAAATAAAATTGCCGCTGCGCCTGCTGTTTAACAAGAACCTTGATGCCGTTACCGAGGCTTTTGGCGACCCTCAATGGGTATCTATATCGGACATGTTGTTGGATCGCCATATTATGTAGTTGCTAACCTCTTTAATCATTCGAGAGTCTTGTCTAGGCACTGGGCATAGGAGGATATCTCGTTGGGGCGCATCTGCTCTTTTTCTATTTACTACAGAGCCAGGCCAAGTGATTATAATCTATATCCTGTCTGAGGCGTCTAAAGCTCCAAGGCCGCTTATTCGAACCCCTTCTTCAAGGTACCAAAGCTCAGAGTGGGCTTATACTGAGCCTCCTCCTTAGCACCGAAATCCCAAACAGTGTAAAAGTACTTAAGCATATCCTTTCCAATAAGAGCGAATCCCTCAATGTCGCTCTCGTCAAACGGAGGCCAGCAGTACTTCTCCTCCATCGCAAAGCCAGGCTTGGCAAGCTGATCTCCGGTCATGGTCACCACAGCCGGGTTACGGGCGTTGGCATCTCCGAAAGCAAAGGAGACAGACCAGGTGGAATTGAAGTCGCTGCATAGCGGTTTGTAGCCGTTTTCTGTAATGGCGGTCCAGTTCATGCCGATCGACTCGTAGATTGCCTCCACTTGGCCCTTGGGGAGAGAGATTCTTCCGGCGCCCGTGTCGAAGACTACTCTTCCTGCGTTTAGGTCTGTTGTCTTCTTGACTTTCTTGCCGTTGATGGTTTGTGTACCGGTGGCTGAGTTGATGACGGAGGCCCAGACGTCGTATTTTCCATCTGTGGGGACGATGGGAACCTTGGTCAGCTTTCCGTCGGTGTAGGTAGATGCCTTGGATGCACCGAGAGTCAAACGACCCTTGCCGCTACCGGGGTCACTCCCAGGACCGTAGTAGAGGCCGAACTTGGGAGCGTCCAGCTTAGGTGTGAGTGTGTACATGATAGTGTCGGCAGCTCCAACGGTGATGGAGTTGAATGCCAATCCAAAGAATCCCTCGCCGGGAATGTTGCCCCAAGATGACTGGCTGGCGGCGATGAACGACTGGTTCCAAGAAACCTTGCCAGACTTGAACACGTCGTTGGCGATGAGACCAGCGGTGGTACCACCAAAGTACTCAATCCCACCCCATCTACCAGTCAATTCTCCGGTGGTTGAGTTGTCTACATTGTATCCAGCCCTCTCGAAACTAAAAACTGTCAGCTCACGTACAAATTTGATATGATTCAGTGTACTCACCCGCTAAAGTTGCTGCACTCTTCGGCACAGTTTTGGTCGACGATCCAAGAGGTTGCGCTTCCAGTATCGAACAGCAAGTGATATTTCGTGGCGGGAGTTCCAACGTCGAACTCAACGAGATGCTGTACTTCCGTGAATAAATGCTATTTTCTCGACCCTTGTTGCACTTACGTAGCTGTTGCGATGAACGATGGGCAGGTCCAGAACCGCGGCCGAAGACAGGCCTGAGGCTAGGGATGTAGCCAAAAGAAAGTTTCGAAACGCCATGATGTTGCAGTCTTCTCTGGATAGCTGGATTGTCACCCAATGAGGAACTGATGGACATGAAAGACAGACAGACAGTCCCGAATTTATATCTTCTCTCCTCACCCCTTACGAACTGCCAAAAACCTTAATCCGGCTTTAGAAAATGGCATTGCCGTCACCCCCTAGTCTCCCGAACCTATCGGAGATGTCCATTTGAAACGGCCCAAGCGGAAGAATTTAGGAATACGAGGGTCATGGGTCCAAGCGAGCGGGATTATCACGTCATGGTTAATACGAACAGACCAGGGTTAAGATACCGTCTTTTTATAGACGATCTATGCTACAAGAAGTATATAGGCCGTTCGGTAAACTGTTATCTGTCTAGCCCCTTTTGAGGCGAGTACGAGTTACATCGCTTTTTATGCGCGTATTTAAGCTTGATACAAGACCAAAGCATGATTTGGTAACGTTCTAAACTTGTAGCGGTCAGCACTTCAATATGGAACTCAAAGGGCTTTTGGCAGCTTTCTTTGCTGCATCCTCGTTTTCTTTGAGTCTTGCTCAACATCAATGTGGTTCCGTTAGACCAGCTCGTGAAGCTGTCAAGGCTGCACGTGCTATGCGAGCTGCACAGAGAGCCGAGGCAAGCAATGATCAACCTTCAACTCTTGAAAGACGCGCTGAGGGTTTGATCATCTCGACTTATCTACATGTGGTTGAGAGTGAAGCTCAAGCTGGCTTTGTCACGGATCAGATGCTCGCCGACCAAGTAAGTCATGACACAACAATGCCGTGATTAATAGCTCACAATTCGTAGATGAAAGTCTTGAATGAGACGTTTGCCCCGCACAGGATTCAGTTCGTCGTCAAGGACGTGACGCACACTGTCAATGATAAGTGGGCGTCAGTCACTCGATTCAGAGAAAAGGACTTGGCTCTTCGTCAAGGAAACTATGACGATCTCAACATTTACTTTGAGACAGGTCTGATGACCGAAGGTTCTGTCACAGGTATCTGCAGTTGGCCTGTTGAAGATCCAGCCAACACGGGCATCAACGGCACCTCCTGGGCTGTGTATGACGGATGCCATGTAAGCCCAGGCACGATGCCCGGTGGTCCAGGTGTCCCGTGGATCTCGACGGAAGACAACAAGGGCAAGACTGCGACTCACGAAGTTGGACACTGGTTTGGTTTGTTTCACGTTTTTGATGGCTTCAGTTGCACGGGCGATGGTGATTTTATCGATGATACGCCTGCGACGTTGTCTGCTACAGTGGGCTGCCCCGTTGGACAGGATTCGTGTCCTGATCAGCCTGGTCTTGATCCTATTCACAACTACATGGACTATAGTAGCCATGATTGGTAGGCTGCCTTTTTCATTGCCTCCGAGTTGGTGCTAACATGACTCAGTTTGCACGAATTCACTCCCCTACAGGAAGAGCGCATGTATAGATCATTTGAGACATTGAGGAAGGGAAGGAAGTTCGACTTGGTTTGAGCAGAATGATCTATTGATTCTTTGCTTTGATAGATAGTCATCTCAGGACGTTAGTCTACCAGCCAGTGGTAAGAGCTCGAGTAACAGCATCCGAAAGAGTCTCCAGCTCAGAATCCTTCAACTCAATACTCTCGTTATCCGTCTTCTCATAAAGTGTTCCACCCTCTGACCAGATACGTCGAAGAGTGTACGAGACTGCATGTGGAATTCCCTCGCTCCATGCCTTTTGCTCCGCATCCTTGAGCTGTTGTAGGGTATAGCTTGTGGTTGTCCATGGCTCTCCGCCGGTTTGCTTCTCAAATTCGGCAAGGATGTCCTTTGAAGTGACGACAAAGGATTGTACCTTGAGTGCTTTGTTGAAAGAGGCTTCGGGGTGGCGGAGGGCAGCAACTGCCGCTTTTCCGACACTGAATGATGTTAGCTGTATTTGATGCACGTAAACAAAGGAAGAACTCACTCAGGCATTGTGGTGAAACCAATCTTGCCCTCGCCATTATCGATAAGAACGGCCTTCTTGTTGGTAATATCAAACCCTCCAGCCTCGACAGCCTTCGGCGACAAGGTAAAGTACATGTCGACGTACGGCCCAGTGACCAGATAAGTGTACTTGAGATTCTTCACATTCTCCTTGATATACTTGCGAACCTTGAGCTTAAGTTGATGCGGCTTCTCGGTGGCACTCTGAGGACCGTATTCGATATCTGTGCCGTACTCAGAGGGAAAGAACCACTTCACAGAGGAAGACTCCTCGGCAAGGCGGATGAGGTCGATTTGTGTCTCGAGGACATTTCGGCCCACGGCGCTAACGACGGTATCGACGCCTTCGTAAGCATTCTTGACGTCCTGCTCATTCCTCACATCTCCAGTAATGACATTGACACCCTTTGACTTGAGCTCGCCAATAAAATCAGCCTTCCTAGCAACCGTATCCTCAGAAGTAAAGATGCTAATCTTGGGAAACGAAGGCTTGGCGTTGACAATGTGGTTAGTAATGTACTTTCCAATAGAGCCAGTGGCCCCAAAGATGAGGATGCTAGAAGCCTTGAAAGAAGCCATTTTGTGCGCGTAAAGATTTTACAAAGGGTCAGAGGATGGTATTTTATATCGGAAGTGGTTGAGGGGAAGGGCGTTGTTGACAAATCCAAGTCTTGTAGATGTTCGGGTATGGATCCCGAGCGGGGTCATTTGAGCACGAGATGTTCCGGTGAATTGATGAAATGGGCCGTTGCCTAGAAAAAGCCCCAGTATTTATCGCGGCGTTATTGTTGCTTTGCCATGCATGAATTGCATCATGATTTCTCCTATGGCATAAGAGGGAATAGATGAGCAACTGCGCGTAAACTCAAACAGAAGTAAGTATTCACCTCGTTAACTAGGTACCTGCCTGATCATGTTAATCAACTTCCACTGCAACTACAGCGTGCACAGGGTGGATACGAACGAAATGATCATAACTGTTTGCAAGTAACTTAAATCACAGCTGATATAGCGCTTGAGTAAGTACTTGCAGAACTAAATAAAAGGTCATGATCAAGCCCGAGCTACTAACTCGCACTATCCCGGCAAGTGTATGTCTATGGGCTTCAGCTGGTTTTCTTGGTCGAAGGATATGTCTTTTTTTCTTCTTACGTGGCATAGGTATCGTTGCAGAGTGGTGACAAGAAATCATCAGTTCCTATTGCTAGACGTTGGTGAATTCACCTTCGGGCTCAACGTCATCTCTAGCCTAGTGATCAGGACAACTCTCCAGCCCAGTGCAAACAAATAGACTACAATAAGGTGTCAGTGCAGAAGAATACATTCCTGGGGCTAGAAGGTTGGTGAATTTCTAATTCCATGAGTGGTGCACTGCTGACGATCCACCGTCGCCACCCCATCTCACATATAGCGATGGTGATGCGGCTCGAGATCTGGTAAGGGTCAGTCTAGTCCGCATGAGAGACGAAAAGGAATGCACCTTGATGAGCAATAACCGTGAAACCCCTTTGCTCGTGCTTCCTATGTCGATCGCAAGCGTGCCATTGGCACCATTTTACATGGTTCCCAAGCCAACGGCGACTCCCCTTTCTACAAAGCTATGCGCCTTGGTAACTCACCAGTCACCGGCCCTATTGTGTGTATCATGGGTATGCCGTCGAATACTCCCTCATAGGGTCGAGCACCTTAAATCTGAACATTCCATTCTTAGTGGGATACACAATGCCATTGTAAACGGGGCATGCAAAACTTCAATAGAGCGTGAACAATACCTACTTGAACTTCAACCTGTTCAGTCCGTCACCACAAACAACACCTACAAAATGGCCCTCTCCCGTTTGCGCGCTCAACCATCTCCATCCCGCTTCTCCCGAAAACTCCGGTAAGTAAACCTCCCCTCCAATCCATCCTCCAAGGGCAAAACAACCACCTTGGCAGCAACATCATGGATGCCACCACCATCGCCCACTTCCGCGACTCGCAGCTCTACGAGGACATGGAGCAAGGTCTCCGAAACCTCCTCCTGAGAAAGATCACCACGAACCCTCACGCGCCCAACTCTGCTGAAGATCCCAAGACTCGATTCTACATCTACGATCTCCCTGAGCGTCATCGCTATGCGTGCTGGTGTACCGACCAGCCCAAGTGGGCGTGCAAGCCCTGGACTTCTTGCCCGCAGCAGCCCCGACCTGTCCTTGGGCAGAACATGCGCCTTGCCCTCTGTAAACGCAGACACAACAATGAATATCACTGTGATGATAGAGACTGTTTCAACCCACGATTCGAAGTGACGGCATACCTTCGCAAGATCTTCAAGCCAACCACGAACTTCTCTCGACCTGCTTGGCGAGATCGAGTCGGCAGCAAGGTCGGAACCTTTAACATTTCTCCCGACAAATACCACAAGTTCGTCGACGCAGTGTGCATCTTAATCACCGATCTCCACAACCCACTCACAGCTGGGAACGGGGGATGGAACTCTCATGTTCACGGTATCATCGGGTGGTATGGTCGACCTGTTGAGCGCAATATCGACGAGTTGATGCATGAGACTATCAAGGCTCAGACGGAGCGTAGGGAGAAGGAGTTTATGCAGGCGAAGAAGCGTGCGTATAATCGGCAGTGAGCACGTGGGAGGTTTAACAAAGCTTGAGTGTCGGTCTGGTTGAAGGAAGCGGTGCTGCTGGCATAATGCTGGGGTTACTCACGACGTTATGAACTCTCTGCTATACATGACGAATCAAATCACGGTTTACTCTATCAAATAATGTGTTTGAGAAATTAGTCTCATGACTCAGTAAAAGTCTAAGCAAGGTGATTCAACAGTCGGCATCCTACACCATGAACAGCGTCACAGAGAATCCCACATTTCTCCATAGACGAACTACATGGCCATTCTCATTAAAGTAGAATAAACTGATGGCGATTTAATATCTTTGCATACCACCGTACGCGGAGTTACCACGGAAGCGTTGGTAGACCTAGAGTCACCCAGTCCCGGTGTTGTACTAAGTGTTGTGGAATCTTGATGAAGTGGCTTTGTTGCCATTGCCGGCCATTCAGTTGTCTTCAGTTGAGCAGGCTCAGATAAATTTCGAGGATATCAAAGACGCGCAGCGCATAACACACCTTCCCACAAGAAATTGATCCATGGAGGTGGCCAGACTTGGTGAAGTCGTCAGGTGTTCATTGTCAACTCTCCTCTCGTAATCTTATGTTGTATGCGGCCGTCGAGGCCTTGATACACTGGTGATGAAACTCGAGTTATTTTTGAAGAAATTCCAGTGATCAAATTCACGATCATTATAGAAAGAAGGCTTAAGGTATAACAGCCAGTTGGTGAATGAGAGTCATCGCTCATCCCGGTTTAGGTACTCTATCAGACGGAAAGCTCCTCCGTGAAGCTATATCCCCCGACAACTCATCACTGGTCCGTATCGCGTTTACTGGTTTCCCTCACTGATTCACAAATGTCTTTCAAATCTACTGTTTAGTACTGGGGTATAAAGCGGCATGATCTGCTAGACATAGATGTCACGATCTATGAACACTTGGCAAGACTTCAATATCAACCGTACCGTTGGTCACAACGAGCAGGACATACGCAAGGCCCCCCTACTCGCCGCTAAGCAATTCCCCCAAACCTTTACCAAGTTCTCTAGTAAGCAAGCCTTCTAACCACCTAACCGAAAAGCCAACCTCTCATCACCATGGATCCCACAACCCGAGCCCACTTCCTCGAGTCCCCCCTCTACACCGACCTCAAAACAGCATTCCAATCCATCATCGAAGAAAAGATCAGAAACTCACCCGCCGTTCAACAAACCGAAGTACCAAACCCATACTACTACATCACCGGACTCCCCTTGCCATTCCGTGAAGGCTGCTGGTGCGTCAAGTCTCAATATGAGCAGTGTCGAGACCTAGAGTCGTGTGCCTGCAAGCCGCGTCCTTTCATGGGCGTCAATATGCGTCTCGCCGTGTGTCATCGTGATCATGATGAAGGAGGGAATTGTTTTGAGAGGTTCGGCGCTGTGAGGGATTGCTTTGATCTGCGGAACGTGGCGGAAGCATACTTTCGTGACATCTTATCTCGCCGGTCGGAGCCTCAAACGCCGTGGTCGCAGGCGTGGAAAGAAAGAGTAACCACCAGCTTCGGGGGTTATAAAATCTCGGATAGAATGCATAACCACTTTTTGAATGCGGTATGCGCCTTGGTTGACGACATGGTCGACCCCTTCAACACAGGTAATGCAGGATGGGTGCCACGGGTCCACGGCCTCCTGGGATGGTATGGTCAGCCGACCGAATATTGCATCCAGGAGCTGGTGCGACGTATTAATCAGGCCAGGATGGATCGCTATGTTATGGAGAGGTCATGGTATCAAGAGCATCAGGAGGATTTGGACGAGGAGTAGACACATGGGGAATTGAGCAAAAGTCTTGATTGCTATTCTAGTCCAAAGGAAATAGGAATAATTCTACCTGCGTGAACAATACTTAATCCCGGTGTATCATCGCAAAGCTAAACTCATAAAGTCATCAAAGAAACCCTTCCATAACGCCTCACAGAGAATGACCCTCAACCCGGAGGACAGTCCGCAAGTGCTCAAAAGAAAGCTTCTGTCCCTTGTGACAAGCCAACAGATTAGCAGTCTTGAGAACATTCTTAATCTGGCGACCGTTGAGCTCCAGACCAGCCAGAGCCTTGGTTTCCTCATCGGTAATGTCGTGAGCAGCTCCGCCTGTGACCTTGGCGTCGAGGCTGACGGCGCGATTAAGGAAGCCCCGCCAGACGGCCTCTCGGGAGGATCGGTCTAGAGGAGGATACTCGAGGGACATGTGGATTCGGCTCTGGAAGGCTGAGTCCATGTTCTTCACACGGTTTGTCGTGAGGAAGAGGATACCCTCGTAGTACTCGAGCGTTCGCAAGAAGATGGACACAATTCGGTTACGCTCGATGTCATGAGGAGATCGAGCCTCGAGGAAGACATCGCACTCGTCCAGCAAGAGAACGGCATTCCAGTTAGCCACCATCTCCAGGATGCGGCTAAGGTTCTCCTCGATATCGTACGCGTCGCTACCAAGATCACCCGCGCTCATGATGTACAGAGGAACCTTCATCTCCTCGGCCACCGACTCAGCTGTTAGAGTCTTACCAATACCGGGACCACCGGAGAGCAGCATGATGATACCCTTACCCTTGCCTGAGATGATGTCGTCAAACACGTTCTTGTACTTGACCTGGCTCTCGGCGAATGCAAGGATGAGATCCTTCTGGTCCTTGGGAAGGACAAGAGACTCAAAGGCCTGGTCGTTGAACTTGACCTCGGAGACGTCGTCAATGAAGAACTCCATCCATCGCTTATTCTTAAGCGAGTAACCCCTGACCATGGGGTATGTCATGAGGAGCTGATCCTCAGTCAGAGGAGGACGCTGTGGGGCAGCATTCCCCTCGGACTCCTCCTCGTCATCATCGCTAAAGTTGTCGCTGGTGTGAATGGGAGAAAGCCAGACAGTGTGATCAGGGTTCAACTTCTCCCAGTTGGCTCCATCGATAACAATACGCGACTGAACAGTCTCCTTGCGAGTCTTCTCAGAAGTGACGTGCCAGATAGCCGTTCCGTTGTAAGACTTGTAGCAGTAGCCACCAAGCTCATCAAATCTGCGACCGCGCTCCGTCAAGAGTGTCTTGGCGGCATCAAGGCGAGGGTGGTACTCGAGGGGATAGCAAGGAAGCTCCGAGAAGGGAACAGTACCGAAGAACTCGGGGATTCTCATGGTGAGATCGGTCCAGCCCATGTACTTTCCATCCCAATCAATGATCTTGCACTGCAAGATGTAGAATGTGACGCCGCAGTTGTTCTTCCCAAAGTGACCCGAGTTGAACTTGACAGCCACAGGCTTACCCTTCTCAGAGCCCCAGACAGTGCAACCAGGGGGGAACAGGGTCCAGATGTGCTCGAAAGCAACAGCCCTGTTCTTGAAGTAATCCTCCCGAAGCTGAATAATCTCACCGAGCTCCTCCTTCATGATGTTGAACAGCAGAGTGACGTGCTCGCGAGTTGCCTCATCGTAAGCCTTGTCATCCTTGGCAGCGGTGAACTTATCCCAGCGGTGAACGAAGCACTCAAAGGGGGCGTGGAACTTGAGTCGGGAGACACCGCAAAAGACACCAGGGTATCCATCAAAGACTTTGCCGAGGACGCGCTTGAGGTAGGGAGACTGGATGACGAGACTGTCGATGATGAGGGGCTTGTTGGAGTCGGCCTCCTTGGGCTTCTCTGTGTGTGTGTCAGTAAGTTCAGGAGTATCCGGGAGGATGTAGACTTACTCTTGCGGATAATGACGGCGTACTTCTGAGTCTCCTCATTCTCAGCCGCCTCCTCAAGATCTGTGGGATACTTGTCTGTCCATGATCGATCACCATGCTCATCGTACTTGGCGTAGAGATCCTTGGTATCTGCCAAAAGACCAACAATGACCTTTTCCTTCTCTTCCTCCTTCTTGTCCTCATCCTCATCCTTCTTGTCTTCGTCCTTCTTCTCCTCTGACTTGGCTTTGCTGGTGTTAACACATGATGTTATTTGACATGTGCAATGTTCTGGCTTACCTTCTGTGGACTCTGTCTTTGTCTCCTTGGTCTCCTCTGCCTTCTCCTCTGTCTTTTCCTCCTTGACCTCAGGCTCCGTCTCAGCCGGGGTCACGATGACCACCGACGAGTCGTCACCGCTCTTAGTTGACTCCATGGTATCTGAACTCATGATGTAACTAAAAGATGTGTCCCTTGGAAGAATAAACGAAAAGGAATGATGGGCTCTGGTGTGGTTTATAAGTGACCACAGTCAATATTGGTTGAGTTGAATGAGGATGAAGAGTCATTTCCTTTGACTCTGTCAAGGTCCTTTATAGGCTTCAAAATGACAAGTTGATACATTTCGCGAGCAGGCTACAGCAATCGATCTCGCCTCACGGCATGTTACTCATTCGCATCTAGCTCGCCGAGCATCAGCAAAGACCCGTCCTCGTAGCGAATCTACCGTCTGAGGCGGAACAGGACCCCTGCATCTTACAGCCTAGGCAGGGGCTTAGGCAGCCCCCGCGGGTAGGCATCAAAGAGATTTCCCCCTGAATTCTGATTGGACTGGTAAGCTTGGAGGAAACTGGGGGCCTAAGATTTTAGTGAATTCGTGAATGGTTGCACGTTTGTTTGATGGCCGAGGAGTCATCGGGGTGAACTTTGTCCATGGGCATTGCCGGCGCTAGGCTTGATTGGGTAACGAGCTAGGACCTACCTCGCACCGAGCGCTGAGCCACAATCAGCTTGGCTCCTTCCCCTCACTATCGGAGACTATTCTACGCTTCATCAACGCTTCATCAAGGTATGGGAGAGGGTAAACAAGACAGTATTGGCTTCAGAGTAAATATTCACGGTTCATATGGATATCGTCAATATTCAGTCTTGATAACCCGTTAATGATACCGACAGTATGTCCCAGGGAATGGAGGTGCCTACAGATTCCCTCCAGACAATATGCTAGCAGCCGCCTTCTTAACGGCAGCCTGCGCAACCAGAAAAAGACTTGGTCCAACACTAATCCTAGCAACTCCAATCCTCGCCAACTCACCCGTAGACAACGCATCTGCCGTTCCGTGCGCAAGCTTAACCGCGACCCTCCCGTCAAGCTCCCTCACCAACGTCTCCACCCAAGCCGTCCGCAGTCCTCTTCCCGAGCCACCCCAGTAAAACACCGTTGTAGCCCCCGCGTCCAGATACGCCTTGCCGCGGGTGATGGCCTCTTTAATCGTGTCAGCCTCATTGAGGCCTGTGTCGAAGTGGAAAATGTCGCAGCGGGCGTTGACGACAAAGTCTGGACATCCTGCATCTGCGGCAGATTGAAGGGCTGTCTAGAGGCGTTGAACTTGTTCGTCAATGGGGTAAAAGGCACCCGTAGCAGGGATTGTATCCTCAATATTAGCGCCTACAACACCAACCTCAATAGCCCTCTTGACAGTGGCAGCAATCTGTTCCCCATACCCATCCTGCAGATCAGCCGAGAGCGGGATCCCGGCAGCCTTACAGAGGGTGGCGACCTTAGCGACGGCGTCAAAGTTCTGTTCCAGGGTGAGGTCCTCGTCCTTGATGCCTAGCGAGGCAGCAATGGCCCAGGATGCGGTGGCGAGTGCCTTGACTGGCTTTGAGGAGGAGGAGTTTAGCGAGACGACTGTGTTGAATGAGGCTACGTCCCAGACGTTGGGGAAGATGATGGGGGTGGAGGGCTTGTGGAGAGCCTTGAGCTGCTTGGCAAAGTCGTTGATCATGATGAGATAGATGAACAGTTACACCGGTTGAGGTGAGAAAGATGAGCTATCAAGAAGTAAATGGCATTTATATGGAAGCCAAGCTCCATTGTTGAGTCACAATTATAGTGTTGCTGTCAATGTGTCCAATGTAAAGGGCGCGCGGGGAAATTGAACGCCGAGCGGTTTATGTCAACCTAAAGCCGAGAACAACCATGACGACGCCTCAACACCAAATGAAGCATCGCGAGAGTCGATGGCTGTCTTCAACCCTAAAAATGATGGCTATTTCTCTTATCAGAAATAGCGGGAAGTGAGGTTGTATTCAATTGCTCTCGGGTAGCTGCATTCATGACTCATTCGCCGCGGACCCTAGAGAAGGATATGTGTGCGGAGCCCCAGTTTGAACGGCAAAATAGCGCGATATTGCAATCGCTTGAACATTTTCGACTCTATAAAGACCCCATATCAAATCAAAATCGAAGCATATCTTGAAACTTGTATCCTTCTTGAGTCCTTCGTTTACGAAAATGCCGCTCCAGCTCCGTGAAGCCCGAGCAGACGACATCCCCGGCATGCGCCGCGTCTACTACTCCGCCTTTGGGGATACCATCATCGGAGGCCACGTTTTCATGAAGAATATTGAAGCTTCAGATCGCTTCTGGAACGCTACGTTTGAGGATGAGCTTGTGGATTCTCACTGTCAACTCCTCGTCGTCACCAACAAGGAGACTCCCGATTCAGTGGAGGAAATCGTCGCTTTTGGGAAATGGGGTCTTCCTGGAGCTTCAATCGATGATCCACCACCTGCAGAAGCTTGGCCAAGTCATGGAGAACTCGCCGTCGATTTCTTTGGAACCATGGTGAAAGCACATCGCAAATACATGGGTGACAGACCACACTACTACCTCGAATGCATCGGAACACACCCAGACTGGAGGGGCAAAGGAGCAGCTGGTTTGCTCATGCGCTGGGGTCTTGAACGAGCAGACGCAGACAAACTCCCATGTTTCCTCGAAGCGACTCCTAAGGGAAAGCCAGTTTATGAGAGATTTGGGTTTAAGACGCTGGGTGAAGAGGTGTTTGAGTGGCCGCAGGGAACATCTGTGGAGGCGTACATGGAGCGTGATGCAAAGACGGACACTGTGACAAACGGAGAACAACGAATCGCATAAAACAAAAGGATAAAGATAGAAAATCATGTTTGGTCAGCTTTGTAAACATTCTTTGTGTTACTGAATAGCAAGCACAAAAAAGAGATAAATTACGAGTTTGTTACTTCGAGCACGGAGAATCTTACCAAAGTCATCTTTTTTCGCAAAACACCAATTCTACCAAATCCGAGAAAGCAAGCGACGCGAGATGGTATACAATGTGCACCTGCGAATACCGACGTTTCGCCTGCGGCCACGAGCGCAAGCGACGCTACATCAACTGCTCGACAGGCGACGACATGACCGACAGCTCTGAGAGCACCTGCGGCTCGATCCATTTTACGGTGGTCTACACTCGGGGTTCGTGCCGCGAGGTTGGATGCAAGTACCTTGAGTGCATGGTCAAGGGGTGGGCATGCTGCAGGTGCGACAAGGGACCCAACGAGGGACACGTCTGCAGGCAAGACACTACACCATGGCGATGGGATTATACAGAGTGTAAACATAGATTCTGTCATGGGTGTAGACCTTGGAGGGAATTTGAGATGGAGAAGATGATCAAGAAGAAGGACGCTGAAGGGAAATCACAGGGGAGAGAGGTTATTCGGAAGGGATTACATGCTATTTCTGGAGGTCTGATCAAGGGTGGAGGCTCTGCTAGACATTGGTAGAGAGGATGGGTTGGGGTAGTACAAGCGAGAGCAATTAAACTGATAACGGGAACTTTTTGGGGGCTTATCAAACTCGGCCGAGAAGAACGGACCTGTGTCGATCCGGAAGGTGTCTCCCTCGGTATTATGTGGGCTTGCCTCGTGGTTGTGGCGTGGTGACGGCGGCAGTTCAAGATGAATCGGGGAATATCAAGACCCGACCCCGAGATCACGACATTACCGGCATCTTCGGAAGCTGAGGAGTTTGATTGTGAAGAAGTCGACTTATTTCGAAACATGTTGCGAGGCCGCCAACTCATCAAGCATTATTACAATCATGGCTTTTCTTTACTGCGCCATTGTTCCTCAATGACGTGGGACCGATTTTTGCATGACGTTTTAGAGCCTCGGCCCACCTAAATTTTTCTGTGATCTTCACTCTCTTCTTCGTGCGCACAAGACACTTGCATATTTCGGTCACCGAAAAGGAATAGATCGGGGGCAAACAAATTCTTAAAAGAATCTCTTTTGACAAGTTGTCGCGTGACTTGCCCCTTTTCAAAGCTGACATTTTACAATTCTTACTCCTTTCTCTCCTTTTTGATGTTTTTAAATTACAAGCAAAGGGAGTGATTGAAATCTAGCGAATGGTTTTGCCACTTTTTCGCATGTGAAGAGTTCGTCATAGCGCATCCTTGACGAACTTGTCTCACGTACGTCACCAAAACTTTCACTGGGGGAGCCAAACAAACCGAGCCTCGGCCCATCATTTGCTGTCAATTTTTTATTTTTTGACTTCTTTTTTTCTTCCCTTGGATTTTCTTTCTAGATTTTTTTGCCCTTTCATTTTATTCCATTCCTTTCTTGATATTGCATCGCTTTGTTTCTTCCCGTCGCTTCATTTAGAAGCAGCCTGTTTCTGGGTATTTGATTCAACATCACCAACGTCAACTTGAACCTTCGCAATGGATTCTGCACCAACCTCCAAGATGGCCTCGTACTTTGCGCGTCTAAGCCCCGTGCCCGCCTTCCCCGAATACACCGGCCCATACAAGGTCGGAACCGTTGATGTCGAGATTCCCGTGTCGGAACTTCAGGCTCCTTCTCCTGCACCTGAGGGCGCCGACAATATCCACACGATTCAGTACCGAATGTTTTACCCGGCTGTTTCGGAGTCTGATGAGAAGCGTATTGGATGGTTGCCTACTCCTCAGCGACAGCATCTTGTTGCGTATACCAAGTTTCTTGGGATTGGTCCTATGCTGGCCGAATTTCTCTCGTGAGTGTTGCAGTGGATGCGCCGCAATTATTTGCTGACCGATGATCCCTTAGTTTTCTCCCGCGACATCTTCACTACACCACGATCCCCGTCCATAAGAACGCGACCCTCCACGATGCGACGACCGAAAACAAGCGATGGCCGACCATAATCTTCTCCCACGGGCTGGGCGGAAGCCGAAACTCATACTCCTACATCGCAGGCTCCCTCGCCTCGCACGGCATCGTCGTCATCTGCCCCGAGCACCGCGACGGCAGCGCTGTCGCTTCTTTCGTTCGAATCCCCGAGACTCGAAACGGAACCGTCACCTCGAACGGCCGAATCGAGATCCCCTACCAGAAGATTTCCCATGACGTTTGCCCCGAGGTTTACCTCGCGCGCGAGGCCCAGCTTAGAATTCGATGTTGGGAGATGGGATTGCTTCACGAGGCTGTCCTTGCGCTTGATCGCGGCACTCCCTATACCAACTTGAACCGATCGACCCCAAGTCTTGATCAATTCGTGGGAAAGCTCAACATTCACGAGCCTGGGAGCATCATCTTTGCAGGCCACAGCTTTGGCGCAGCCACCATTGCTCAATTCCTCAAGAGCACGTACTACGCCAGTGTCCCCGAAGTTGCTGCGATAGAGAAGCCTCTCTTCACTCCCGCCGAGGGTAGTGAGATCCGGCGACAGATTTCGGAAAAGACGCTTACCATGTTGCTCGATATGTGGTGCTTCCCTCTGATGGCTCCCAACTCGGAGCCTCTGTTCAATCTGCCTCTGCCTGTCTATGCCGACAAGCCCACGGCTCCTGGAGGCAAAGCCATCTTGGCTGTCGAGTCGGAGCACTTCTTCAAGTGGAAGGAACATCTCAACGTCAAGGCGCGAGTTCTTAGCCCTGATCCTACCGCCAAGGTCGTCACCCCTCAGATCTTTGAACGACCTAGCGGAATCAAGATGTCCGAGCCCAACTTTTTCTACGTCATCAATTCAGCTCATCTCAACCAATCCGACTTTGGCATCCTCTTTCCATGGCTGACCAAGAAGATCTTCGAAGCCGAGCAACCTGAGCGAGCGCTACGCCTCAATCTGCGCGCCCAGCTTCAGGTCCTCCGTGAGAATAACGTCCCCATCGCGCGAACATATGTCGGAGATCTCGTGGATGGAACTTCCTTCGATAAGCTCGACAAGTTCAACAAGGAGAATGGCGACTCGTGCAAAGACGGCATCAACAATGATCAAGCAATCTTTGACAAGAGCGGTAACAATCCCGTCGACTTCTGGCGTTGGATCGACGTTATCGGTCTCGGCGACGCCGAAGACAAGGAATCTGGCAAGACTGCTAAGGAAAAAGTCGAAGAAGGCGAACAAGAGATGAAAGGTGAGCTGGATCCCAGCGAGGAATTGCCTGGAGCGCCGCCTTCCATCACCGGTACCGTCAGCGCGACTGCTGCGTAAAAAAAGTACATTTAACGAAGGATATGAGGGTTTATGAGAGCGGACTTGATCTTTTCATTGAGCGGAGCTGTATTTTTGAGATACCTTTTTTAGGCGCAAGGGATAGACAGGGCGTATTGGATGCTTTTTTCTGGATTAAAAGAGCAAGTAGATAGACATCAAGGGCTGGATATTTGTTTTGTATGTAAGAATACACCGTCTCATCTTTCGCTCTGTCTATCTTCATGGTCGGTCCAGTTCAATCACCAGTGTCGACCCCTCATTCTGCCAGATTCCTCCCGTTCCACCAAGTACGCATCTCATCGACACGGGATTCCACATCCGCCCCGTTACCTCGTCAAGCGCAACACCAATATCTTGTCCTGGAGCACAGGCAGTCGCCCGACAGGCACCCTTTGTCGCTGAACGGCATCTTCCACCTTTGATGGCAATGTTTCCGGTGTCGTCGGTGAGTTCGGTCCAGGCTGATATGGCGGCAGGGCAATCGAGTCGATCGGGGCCAGGCTTCTATTCTTCCTGTTAGTCATTAGGACCATTTGAGGTACCGAATACTTGCCTCGGTGCATGCAAGAGACTCTGGACCTCCTTCACCAGGTCTTTCTAAGTGATCACCCGCCTCAACCCCAGTGATCTTCGTAAGAGAGTCCCACGCAAAGTCGTCTATAACCGGGTCGTCCTCGCGAGAAAGTCTCAGACCACGGGTGGCCTCGACGCATAAAGCCTGAGAGGCGAAAAGAACAAGAACCATCGCCACAAGCATGATCAATCGTTTGCGGGTACTGAACACTGAAAGCTAGAAAGAAAAAGTGTCTCAGAGCTCGGGGACGAGAATGAAGTCTACTGCTGTGTTAAACTTTGACCAGTCCGGATGCATCACACTTTTTATACACGTTAGACCCATCACAAAAACGTCATTTGCCGTACAACACACTTTCTTAAGAGTTTTCCATCAGGGAAATGGCAACACAAAAGGACCCGGAGAAGGCGATCGTCACGGCATATCTGGGGTACAAACGCATCTTCCCGCGACCATCTTCGCCAGATGAAGCGTTGTACGCATCAAAACCCGCTCCGCTGTGGTTGCTGGTCATTCCGGATCCGGAGGTGCCACGACTTTGGGTCTGGCTCAAGGTAAGAATGGGACCGTCTTTTGGAAGTTTTGGTTAGGAGCGAGGAATGTCTCACGGAAAGATTTGACAAAGGCCGGTAGGCCGTGGCGACAATGTCTGAAATGAATTCTTGATGCTAACTATGCATCCCCAGCAGGCTTACAATGAGTGACATCAGAAACAAGAAACAAATTGACAAACTGCATACATTCAACCTAACCATTTGATGTAAAAGTCCACCGCCCTCGCTTTTTGCTAAATTGGACAATGTGAGAAACGTGTGTCATAATCCCTTGATGGCCAAGGCGAGAGAGTCGTCTGCCCGAAGCAGCTTCTTTTCGACAAGGCTCGTTGGGGTCTCGCCCCTGTTGTTGATGGCGTTGGCATCCGCTCCCTTGCAGACCAGAATCCTTACCACCAGAGAATGGCATTGGGCTACGGCTAGATGGAGTGGTGTTGAGCCCTCGTTGTCTCGTGCATGAATGTCCGCCCCCTTGTCGATGAGAAGACGCACTGTCCCATCGAGATATTCTCGAAAATGTGACTTGCAAGCATTGTGTAAGGGAGTCTGTCCCCTTCCATTTCTTTCGTTGACATCGGCCCCTTTCTCAAGGAGAAGAAGATGTTCTCCATTGTGCCTTCCATGATGGCAGGCCAGAGAGAAGGGCGTGTTCCCTTCCCCGTCTATTGCATTCACATTAGCTCCCTCATCAATGAGAAGCCGTTGTACTGCCCTTCGTCCACGGATGCAGGCATGATGCAGGGGAGATTGGCCAGCTTTATCCCGCACGTTGGCGTCGGCACCTTGTTCAATCAGTAACTTCGCCACTCCCTCATGGCCCCGTTTTGAGGCTTCGATAAGGGGCGCTCTGCCATTTTCGCACCCGTTCCCGATGTTTGCTCCTCGCTCAAGTAAGAGTCTTGCCACTCCCTCATGGCCTCCCCGCAAGGCTTTACTGAAGGCTGACTGCAGCTTGCTTCCCTTCACATCGGGGTTCATCTGAGGTTCGGCCTCCAAAAGAGCTTCCACAATTTCCAGGTGACCATGTCTGGAAGCTCGACACAAGGCGTTCTGACCGTTAGGATCGTCGTCATCATGTTTTGCTCCACTCTCGATAAGAAGTTTGACAATTGCCGGATGATGGTTGCTTAAAGCTCTTGACAGGGCAGTGCAACCTTCCAGATCATAGGCATCAGGCTTTGTTCCGGCCTCCAAAAGAATCTTCACAATTTCCAGGTGACCATGTCTGGAAGCTCTGCACAAGGCATTTTGACCGTTGGGATCATCCGCATCATGTTCTGCTCCACTCTCGATAAGCAGTTTGACAATTGCCGGGTGATGGTTGCTTAAAGCTCTTGACAGGGCAGTGCAACCTTCCAGATCACAGGCATTAAGTTCTGCTCCTTTCTCGATCAAGAACTGGACTACCGGTTCATTGCCGTACTTCGAAGCTTCAACGAGGGCTGGCCGCGGGGCCTTACCCCTCAAGCTGGGCTCGACTTGGGCCTTGCCAATGAGAAGTTTCACGATTGGTAAGTGGCCGTTTCCTGAAGCAAGTGATAGAGCAGTGTGACCATCGGAATCTTGGGTGTCGAGTTCAACTTCTTGCTCAATCAAAGCCTTCACCGTCTCTTCTTTGCCCCTTGCTGAGGCAGCCCTAAGCGTCTCTTGCAGAATTCCGGGATCGCACTTCAAGTATACGTTCGCCTTGATGAGACGCTTGACTATTGGGAAGTGGTCATTGAGAAAGGCGTGGAAAAGAGCAGTGCGACCACCAGCATCTTGGGCCTCGATGCTAACTTCCTTCTCAATCAAAAATTGCACTCTCTCTTCGATGCCCTCCGCGGAGGCATTCCACAGCATCTCTTCCAGAACTCTAGCATTTGACTTCAAGTCTGCATTCGCCTCGATGAGAAGTTTGACTATTTGGAAGTTGTCCTTGTAACAGGCAATAGATAGAGCAGTGCGGCCATCAAGATCTCGGGCGTCAATGTCGACTTCTTTCTCAATCAGAAACTGCACCATCGCTTCATTGCCCATCTTTGAGGCGCTTCTGAGCGCCTTTTGCAGAGCTCTGGGTTTATCGTCCCAGTGTAAATCGGCCTCTACGAGAAGCTTCAATGTTCCTGAATGACCATTGTACAGGGCGAGGTACATGGCCTGGTAAGCGTGGAGGCTCTGGACTGCCGCTTCTTCTTTGACGAGGAATGACACAATGGCTTCGTGCCCCGCTTCCGAAGCTCGCATCAGTGGTGTGTAACCTCCCAGATCAACACCATCAACATCAGCACCACTCTGAACAAGGAGCTTCACGACAGTTAACAGACCCTCTTGGGCAGCCCAGGTCAGGGGGTTTCGATCATTGTGTGCCACAAAGTCCTTTTTAGACCCGAAACCTCTTACATGCTCAACTCCCTCGCAGACCGTCCATGTCGAGCCTAGCAGAGAAGCAAAGGCATCTTTGTGGCCATTGACTAGGGCAACAAATAGAGGATACTGGTATCTCTCTCCTGGAATGCCAATTTCCGGATAACTTTGGAGCCAGGACCGGATGAGCTCGGAGAACCCCTTGTCTGCAAGGATGTAGATCAAACTTGCTGTTGGACTGTACCTGCGGATCTCATATTTCTCGAACAAATTGATTGTGGTGACCCAATCAGGAGTCGAGGTTTGCAATAGGAACTCTGTTTGGGGGATCGCTTGGGCCGCGGCGTTCGAATGGTAGAGAACATACTGACTGGCGTACTCCAAAAACGGGAATCGCTCCTTGACCCCCGACGAGCCACCGGACTTGGTAGCAGGATCAATGCTACGAACACATGCATGCACCATCCCATGATTGACGTACGTGCTACAGCATTGTTTGAGCCTCTCATGGCATTGGCTTCGCCAGTCATACCCAAGGTCTGGCCAAAGTTCTTGAAGGCCCCGATCTTTGACGAGAAAGTCAGTCACAGATTCGTGTATGAACTGTACAGTTGGGCATCTGGTCTTCGTGATCTCGGCGAGCCCTTTGGACGAAGTGATGACATGGCCTTTGACACAGTCACTGAAATCTGCGACTTCAACATTTGGCACCTCAGAATCGACCAAGCCCTTCTGAACCAGCCCAGACCAGAGGGCGTGGTAATACTCTTCCGGTCGCAGCGGCCGTTTTGCACAGAGAATCCACAGAATAGAAAGAAGCAAGTCCTCCATATTGTCTGTGTCTCGTCTCAGGATGTCGTTGAAGAGCTCGTTAAGGCCACTTGGGGCTTCTGCAAGTCGCTTCCGCAGGGCTAGACGACCTCGGCTGTTCTCTTTGTTCAGGATATCGACCACGAGGACAAGCCATAGGAAGACGCCTGCAGCCTTCTCAATCATTTGGGATCGCAGATCTTCAGCGAGTGCAGCGTCTTTGATTCGGAGGCTACTTCGAATGTATTTGTCCATGTCTTTGGAGTGACCTTCCTGGTCCTCCAGCGTAAGCTCAATACCGTGTCGTATCCGGATGTAGGGGTAATGTCGGCTCGAGAAGCAGATCCGGAGTTGCACGCCAATGCTTGCAGAAGATTCAGCGAGTTCCTCAAAGTAATGAACCATCTCCATAACTTGCTGCTCATCACATTCGTCTAACGCATCGATGAAGCAGGTGAAAGTGCGCCGACCAAGATTGGACACTGCGTTGTGGAAAAGGTCCTTCAAGATGTTCAATGAAGGGCACCCTGTTTGACCCCGTGGAACGAGATCAGTGTCATCTAGAGCTTCCTGAAGATCAGGGTATCCTTCTAATAGCTGTAACAGCAAAGACCTGTACATCCCTGGAATTGACTTCTCGAGATCGTCGCCACGCGCGTGGAAGAAGAAGGATGCCGTCACGGCACGCTCACGACTCTTCTTTTTCTTCGTTTGCTCGTATATAAACTTCATAATTGTCGACTTGCCAGCACCTGGTTTACCTCGGATCCAGAGAAACCCCAGATGTGAGTGCTCCTGGGGATCGAGCCATTGTAGGTATTGCGGATGCTCCAAGAACCAACGACATGTCTTGTAGTGGGCCTTCTTGATGCTGGTCTTGCGAGAGTCAATTTGCTCGAACCTGAGTGATTTTAGCAGTAGCTGTCGTCGATCAGGTGATGCGTTTTGAGAGGCTAGTTGGTTGTGAGTACCTGTTTCTAGGAATCGATCGGGACAAACCCACGAGAATTGTGAATGTCTAGGCTCTCGAATGTTCCATCGTTCGCCGGGAGTATTTCGATCAGCTCTTTCGCGTATGAGGCGGCAGTTGCGGCGGCATATTTCTGCCACTCTTTAGCCTTGTGTGAATCTGAGTAGTCACAGATGCCCCGAACGGGAAGACAAGGGAGAACATCCATCAAGCCCGCAGCTTCCATTTCGAAACAAATAATGTCAAGCTCACGCGCTATACTGTCCCTGGCGATACTATCCTTCATGACCTGGTTTCCAGAGGCAATGCCGCCGTGGTGGATTTTGGGGTGGTAGGGTGGGCGTGGGCTTCTAGACAATAGCTCGGACTGATCACAGTCATTGCATGAGGGAAGCTGAGGTTTATGTTTGTAGGCGACACGGAATAGGCGATCTGGTGACACTGGATGGCCATACTCGGGATACCTTGTGGCCACATCCTGCAAGATGGTCGATACTCGGCTGGGTTCTAGCTCATGTTTTGATCGGAGGTTGGACACTGCTGTCCGGAGTGGGTAACTGGGAATCCTCGCATCCGCTGTTCGTTGGATATCGCCGTCGATAAGTTTGCCCAAATCATACTGCATTACCCGGGTGCCGACGACGACATCGCCCAGTCGCATATCGGCCCTCGATGGTACACCTCCTCCGATGCCGACAATGAAACCATGACAAATTGACGGAAAGCTCCGTAGCATGTTGGTCAAGACGCTCGCCGCATTGTTCGTGCCATATTGGCCGTTCGGCAAGCAGGCGAGAACGATGTTGTGTGGCCCGATGCTCCCCAACGTGTAGGTGTTCTTGTCATTGGCGTTTTGAGGTAGAACCCTGTGTGTCTCATCGAGCATGGCACGAGCCGCGGCCATTTCTATGTGCAATGCGCAGATCCAAGCGATGGTATACTGATTGTGGAGGAGGGAGTCGTTCGAATTGTATCGCAACGTCTTCTGTCGTTTCGGGGGATAGGGCGAGCCCGAGGCAGCCTCGTCGTAAGACCAGATCCGTTTTAGATCCATCTTGACGGCGTCTTGGTCAAATCAGTACTGATTTTGTCGGCAAAAAGGTCATCTGCGGAAGGGGTACAGAGAAGAAAGTCAAGGTAGAACGTGCTAGACGCAATTGTAGAGACGTGATCCCCCCAGATGAATGTGATGTAAGATGAGAGAGAGGGAGATGCAGACGGTGAAGGAAAACCAGGTTGCCACTGGCGAGGCTCCCTAGATTGCCTCGCTCAGCCCCTCTGGGCCGCCCGACGTGGTCGTTTGCGCGACCACCGCCAACAGACGAAGCGCAGAGCCTGGTGGGCGGAGTCGAGACCGCAGACTGTGAGTCCATACATAATGAAGATAGAGGTAGTAAAAGTCCATTTAAATGTATGAGATTACTTTTATTTCGTGCAGCCAAAACCTTGCCTAGGGACGCAGGCAGACAGCCCGATCTTCAGCGCATTTTGCTCTTGACATCCTCGGGTTTTGGTAGTTGGGGAGCTGGCAGGTACTGTAGGTGTGGTTCACTCTTCCTCTCCTGCAC
>NKCJ01000449.1:0-33075 GCA_003947015.1 Fusarium sp. AF-6
TCTATTTTCTAGATCCAGTGTTGATTTTCTTGCACTCCTGATATTGGGTTTGTCTCGTGCTCCGTTGACTTTATATCTCTGTTGTCATATGTGTTGCTTTTCCTTATTAGCACGATAAGCTAGGCGTGTCTTTTTTGCTTTTGCGTTTGGGTTTATGTTTTTTTTTTTGGTTGGTTTTGGTGGGCAGGGGGGTCTTTTTTTTTTTTTTTTTTTTTTTTTTTTTTTTTCCCGTCTCCGTTGTTGTTTCTTGTCTGTTTTTTTCCCGCAACATATATGAAGTTTTTTCTCGAATTGTTGAGACACAGCGGGACATGAAAAATATACGACGCATGTGGGTTTTTTTGAGTAGGCACTTTTTGGTTTTGTTGCTTTGCTTTGCTTGATGCCTTTTGGGTATAGACATTTTGTGAATGACATCCATTGCTAAATGGTTTTTAAAACCAAAACTCGACGAAGTCGAGTATCACGGTTGATATTTTTATAGAATGGTAAGAAATCATGATAGGTGCTTTAGACTGCCATTTGGATGTCTTATGAGGGTGAGGTTCTGGTGTAGATGCATGCATGTATACCTAGGTATGTTCAAGATGTCAATGAACGAGGCAAATTTATATCGATTCTCGAGCCATCATGTCTATCTCACGAGCTGACCACCATTTTTACTCTTCTATATGCTTCTCATGCAGTTTTATCCAACAACGACCCTCCATCGTCCACTTGTGTATCAACAATCAGGCATCTAGAAGTACTCGCAAATCCTCCATCTCACCACTGTGATATACCATGTCATAAAACTGACCTCGAGAATTGTACAGGTCTCGGGGTGAACCGCATCTAAACGAACTTCATTAGTATGCCTTTATTATCCGGGAGGCGTAGACACAATAGTGAAACCACAACTCACTCAAGGACACGCCCAGCACTCATGACAACAACAGTGTCATAGTCAATAATGGTACGCAGGCGATGGGCAATAGTCACCAGCGTACGATCTCCACCAGCAGCCTCCAACTCCCTTCGCAGAACACTCTGAATGCCCCTGTCCGTCTCGTAGTCCATGCTGGCTGTCGCTTCATCTAGCAACATCAGCTTGCTTTGACGAATGAGGGCCCGGCACAGCGACAGCACCTGTCGTTGGCCATGAGAGAAATTCTCGCCCTTGGCATCCACGATGGTTCCGAGTGTCACAGCGCTATGATCCTCATCATCGGCATTTTCCTCGTTGTCGCTGTCGTCTGAGGCATGCGGAGAAAAGGAGGCGATTCCCTTGCAGTTGTCGAGCGCCTTGTCCAGGACCTCCTTAGGAACTTGACCACCTGGGTCGAGATTGGACTCGACGGTTCCATTGAACAGGACAGCTTCTTGTGGAATGATGGTCAGACTCTCGCGAAGGCGATGTCGAGGGATCTTGGTGATATCAACCCCGTCATACAGAATCTCCCCAGAGACGACATGTGTAAAGCGCAGTAGCGAGAGGACCAGCTGGAATCGTCATGGTTAGTGTTACTGAAAATGAGTTGAAGAAGAACACCCGATGCTCACCGTGCTCTTGCCCGACCCTGTTCGTCCCACCACGGCCACGCGTTCACCCGCTTTGAACTTGAGGTTTACGTCGGTGAGAATATCAGGCCCATTCGGATCGTACCGAATGGTCACGTTTCGAAACTCGATTTCACCAGATCGAGGCCAGTCCTCGGGTATCACATGGGTCGGGTCATCCGTGTACTCGCACTCATCAGGGTAGGTCTTGTCATCCTTCTCCTCGGGCTCCAGCTTGACATACTCCTTGACTCGGTGGAACTAGGCCTTAGGTTAGCAGCCGTAAGTTTGATGACTGCAAAAATACTCACACTCTGCATCTCTACCTCGAGGTCGTTCATGGCTCGGACCAGCAACAGGATAGTCTGGCTAAGTCCGTTGGCGTTGGTGAGTGAGAAACCAACCAGGCCCGCAGCGACAACTCCAGCTTGAGATACAGCAATGATACCAGCCGACAAACTCACAAGTGCCGTGACAAAGTCCACACGCACGGCAACCCAGCGGTTAGCATTGAAGCTAGCCTCAGAAGACGCTGACCAAGCCCGTAGCTTTGCAGCCAGCTCCTCTCGGAAGGTTGACGGCATGCCCGCCCTAGCACGGATCACAGGGAGTCCAGCGAGGGTATCAGCAAACTGTGAAAACACTGGTGACTGTGCTGAAGAGGTAAGACGCTTGATGACAACGGCCGTGCGAGTGTACATCTCTCCGATGAGAATACCAAACAGACAGGTAAAGAGTGCCGGGACCATAAAAATAGGCATGATGCTGCTCACGGCCCCGATGCGGAATAGCATCAAAAGGATCGTGTCAATCATGAGTCGCAACATGGTACAAATAGTCCCATCGATCGAGGCCATGTCGCTTGAGAAACGATTGGTGATACGCCCGATCGGAATATGCTTGAACCACGATAGAGAGACTCGCATGATGGCGCGGATAAAGTCGTTATGTAGGCGTCTAGCCGCGCGCCAGGCTCCCCACTCAAACATGATAATGGCCAGGCAGTAGGTGCCTATCTCGAGAAAAGTGAGGGCAGCAAAAATACCCATGTAGTACGCTATGTCGATGTGCGCCTGGTGGTCATATGCCTCGACCCAGACGGAAAGCCACAGAGTGCTGGCAAAGGTAAAGATGTTGGTACCCAGAAGAAGGCCAAGACACATGATAACAAACAGGGGGTGTCCAAAGTAACTCATGTACTGCAAAACTGTGGCCAAGTCAGCATAGTCTAGCAACAAATGAATTGTGCATACAAGTCATGCGGCCAACTTTTCCAGATGCTTTCATTTCCTGGCTAACAATATCCTTCATCGTCTTGTGCCCTGAGACCTTGTTCGCATCGTTCAGAGAGTCACCGTTAGACTGGATCGCGGGCTCTGTTTCGTCAGGAGCCTCGTTGTCCTCGGGATCTCCTCCCAAGACTTGAGCAATGGCGATAGGTTTGCGAACAACCCCAATCTGCGCCTCAGCGGAGCTAATCTGCCCCTTTTCCATCGACACAGAAAAGTCGGCTTGCTCAGAAATCCAAGGCAGGTTAGTCACCAACACTGTCGTCCTCCCACTCAGAAGGTCACTACAAAAGCAATACTTCCAGACACCTGCAGCTGTCTTGGCATCCAGAGCGGCAAAGATGTCGTCAAGTAGCAAGAGAGGCGCCTTGGAGTACAGTGCTCTCGCGAGGGCAACTCGAGCCTTCTGACCTCCTGAGAGAGAAGTACCATTCTCACCTACCGTTGTCATGTCCCTGGCGGGTAGTTCCTTGAAGTCTTCCCAGAGGCAGCATGCTTCAATGACACGCTTGTACCTTGCTTCCTCCATGGGACTACCGAACAGGACGTTTGCCTGGATAGTATCGTTCTGCAGCCAAGCAGACTGGGATGCAAAGGCCACGTCCTCAGGTCTTGTCAAGGAGCCGCTCTCGAGATAAGTCTCACCCAGAATAGACAACAAGAGTGTCGTCTTTCCACTTCCACTTGGACCACCAACAACGTTTAGGCCTCCTTGGGCGAAATCGAGTGTGATGTTGTTCAAGGTGAACGTAGCCTTCTTGGTCTTCCGGAAGGATGCTCCCCGGATCTGCAGCGGACCTACAGGATAGTGAACAATGGGAACTGTGCTCTCAAAGTACTTGTCCAGCCGCTTCACCGACACAAGAGCGCTCGCAAAGTTTCTGCCAAAGGCACTAGCCTGCATGATATTTCTGCGAACGTTCTTGACAAGAAATATGGTTGTGAAAGCAGTGGCAGCATCGAGGCGACGCTTCTCGATGCCCACATGGAGCCCAAACATGACGAGCAGAGACAAGTAGGGAAAGATCTGCATGACTTGGTTCAGCAAAGCTTGGAGCATAGAAGTCCTCCAGAGCTCTTTCTGTTCTGCAGCTCGAGCTTCGATGATCTTGTCCGTGATGGGATTCTCCCACGCAAAATACTTGATGGCGCGGAGAGAAGCAAGATACTCTGTCACAAGGGACATGCGTGAATCTTGGGCCTTTCTAACCCGACGCTGTGAGAAGAACATCTTTCGTCCCAGCCAGACAGAGAGGGGAGTCGCCATGAATAGAATGACGGTCCCGACGAGGGATGCCCAACCAAGCATCCTGTACATGCCAACAAGAGAAATTATGGTACCGGCAGGGACGCCGACAGTAGCTTGGATAATATCTCGTGACCTGTAAATAGCGTCGATGTCAGAAGCCATCAAGTTTGCCAGTCGTCCTGCCGATGTGCTCTTGGCGCTCTTCTGGCCCTGGCTCTTGTGATGGCCTGGCTTCACGCCCCCTGACTGCAGCTCAAAGGGGTCTTCCTCCATCTCCATCGACTCGAGCGCAGTGAAGTACAACTCCTGCGTAAAAGCAGATTTGATGCGAACCACGAGTCTAGTGGATGTGAAGATGTATTGCTGGAAGCAAACAGAGCGAGCCAAGGGGCCGAGAAACATGAGAAGTAGCCAGAGCCAGGGTTTGTAGATGGCACCGTTTGGGTTAGCAAGGTACTCGAGGAGTTTAAACATGGCGTAGGCGGCCACAGTCTCTACCGTGTATGCAGATCCAACCCAAGCAGACATGAGTAGCAGTTCACTTCTCTGGAAGCGGATTACCGTGCGCAGTGTCTTTTTCGAGATGGCCCTGGCCTCCTGGACTCGGCGTAGGAGGTACATGGGCTCGTCATACCAAGCAATCTTGGGGATGTCAGCCATATCGAGTTTGCGCTTTGTACCCTTCCAGATGACGGGTGTTAGCCAGTCGTAGGAACAGTAGTAGGTGAACCAACTGCAGGCCTCTTCAGGGGCAGGCTCGTCCTGGTTGTAGCCGGGGATGTTGAGGTCAACCGGCAAAGGCGTCCACTCTCGTGGCGTAGTAATAGCTATGGCAAATGCCACGGTGAGGGCCGCGATGGCTCCGGAAACACTGGCATCGCGGAGGCATTGCGTACCAGTCTGGATACAGGGGAGGGTGTAACCGACGAGAAGGATAAACAGCATGGCTGTGAGCACCAGGTTGACTTGGTGCAGAGCCACGTGTCGCCATTGTAGGTGGTTGAAAAGACGCAGGAGCCCCAGAACGAAAGCATATGCAACCACTACAATATCTGACCAGTGTATGTGACCTTGTATGAAGGCAACTGTTATGAGGACAGTGGCGGCGAGCCTTGCAGCTTGAGATGCAAGTTCATACGGCCACCGAATTTTGGCGGCTTTTAAACGTTGAGCAGAGAAATTGCTTCGGATTTGAGTAATTCGAACCAAAAGCCGTGTCAAGGATACAAAGAGCAACACAGCTTGAGGAGCTCCAGATTGGGCAAGCCGTGAGACATCAGCGATCCATGGTACTTGAGTCAATGACAGTGTGCTTTGATAGACGCTGGGGACAAGGCTTAGCATAGCTTTTTCAACAGGGGTGTTTCTATCATAAATACCTTGTCAGGTAAGTAGGCTGTGGTGGAAGCAGAAATGATTGATTCCCTTGGTAAGGAGAGAATTCAAATCCGCCGAACCGGTGGATCAGGACATCCATCATGGCCGCGTAGACATGAGAGAGACCCCGCTGAAGCGTGAGATGATGCTGCAGCAAGAGAGAGAAAGCAGGAGAGAGAGCGGAAGCAACGAATGTCAACGCAGACGATTGAAAAGCAGCTGAGTCACCAATTGACTCCCGTCTTCAACCCACCGTCACACCAAAAAAAAGATTGTGAATGAAGAGAGGTTGAAATCAAGTCCGCCCCGGAAAGAAAAACAGCAAGCACGTTATCAATCCATGTCCCCTTCCAGTTCTCATGAACACTGGCTGGGGGCGGCCCCGGGCGCGGAAAGAGCAGGTGGGGCCCCCTGTCGAGGCCGACCATCGGGACTTCAGAGGCTCTAGCGCTAGAGCTTGGGTGGGCTCTCCAGGGCCTCCCAGTGGACCGTCGCCCTGACGCCCGATCCACTACAGCAGGGACCCGCCGCCAAAAGACACAGCCCGCATCCACCAGAGTACGGGGGGGGCACGGCACGACAACGGTCAAGATGTCGGTCGTTTGCCTCGTTGTTTGACCGCCTCGTCTTGCTTGCTGACCGGTTTCGGTGAGGACTCATAGTTGCCTTAATGGCTTAGACCGAGGCGTCACGGTGAGGAAGTTGTCTCTTTTCTCTGTTGTCTCAATTCCGCGATGAGAAAAGAGTTCTTTCGTGGGGGTGGAGCTGTGTCAAGGTGGTGGTCACCCTCTCCAACGACCGGTTTATCTCCAGGGTAGCCAGATTGGTTCGATATGGCATCATCTATCAATTGTGTTGGATTTGGTTTTGCGTGCCTCGCCTGGTTATATTATTGGATAATAACTTGTTTCTGGGAGATCATTTAGGGATGTAGAGCCGGTTACTGTAGCCGGGCGTCTGACAGCTAGTTTCCCTGTATCTCATTGTTGTAAAAAGGACGGCAACAATTCGTGCACTTTGACGGGTTGGGACAATGTTGCCAGTCGTCCTCGGAATGCTGTCATAAACATACACGAATCGATAACTAGGCGGAGAAAATCCATACGATGAAAGTAACGTATTTGTCAAATTATCAAACATTAACAACGGGGACGGGTATTCAACAGTAAAATAAACCACCTGCCCCTGTCTGCAAACTGCCGATAACACGCGGCTAGGCACTGTCAAGCACCTGCCCCGAACAAACGCAACGACCCGCTCGCAATCAACATGACAAAAACGAAACAAAACCAATCTAAAAATACCACAAACCACAACTGTCACCTGCCAATTTCAACCATCCAAACAACACGCAATCACCCCCCCAAAACCAGTCAATATAAACTCAACTTACAACTCACCCACCATAGCCAATCAACAAGGATTTTCAGGTGTGCTGGCGCAATGGTAGCGCGTAGTCCTCCTAAGACTAAGGCTCAGGGTTCGAGTCCCTGGTATACCGTGAAAGATTCATTTTTGGAGGTTTGGTGATCTTTTTTGGTGGTGGTGGTGATGTTTGGTTTGGTGTTTTGTTTTTTTGCTCCTTCCTCATGTTGTTGAGCGGGAAGGTGCTGCCCCCCACAGACTTGTAAGGCTGGTATCCGCCTGCTCTTTCCTCATGGCATGCAACTTCCCCATTTGCTGAATTTCCTCTTTTTGATGCCCTCACTTTTGCATTACCGATCGACATTTTTATGCATCCTTGCCTTATCAGTGGCAAGTTGTTGTACACGGGTAGTGGTCTGTATACATCAGACTCAGTCTCTCATTCTTAGCTCTTGATCTCCATTACTTGGCTCATGCCCTAAACACACAGCCGTCGCATAGTCACCATCGTGGCTAATCGACACTAGAGCGCTTGCATCTTCTGCCTGCCCTTCGCCGCTGCGTATGCGCGCCACCGGTGGCCCACTTCCCAACCTCTCTCCCTCCACCTGGCGCCTCTCAATCATCACGTCGTGAAACGTTAGGCGTCGATATGGATGTGCCTTGATGGCAGCCTCCTTTGCTGCGAACCTGATGCAATATTCAAGTCAGCGGCATTGCGAATCTCTATTAATGTAATGGAGGGGTTGGACAGCATTTACCTTCCTGCGATAAAGGCAGCACACTTCCATAGTTCAGGATCTCTGGCGGCAATGCTTTCATGGTTTTGATCATCCCTGACTGACGCCTTGTCTTCAACTCTCTGGCTTGCTTTTAATACACCATTGTTCACTGGCGCTTGTGTGAGGATGTCGAGGCGAGCATCCTTCTTTGCTAGCTCCTCAGGAGAAAGGATCCTGTTGATGAAGCGTGAAGCGCGAGGACCTGAAAGGATTCGGTAGATGCGCGATATTTGACAAATATCGGTCCCAATATTCAAAGGAAAGGGAAATGCCCTCAGGGGCTTCATCTGCAGCCGTCGACCGTCGTCGTGTTATGGTGTATCGGGAGAGGCAATCCAGAATCTTTGACGTGCAGTCTCGATCCAAGCCGCCGAGCTTCTTTACCGCACCTGGACTAGCTCATGACGGCAACTTATCGATTCGCGGCCGTCCCCACAGTTACGTCACTCTCAGCATGTCATGTTCGTCACCGGAGTAAAAGTTCCCTGAATCTTGGTGATACGGCCTGAGTTTGTCTGTCGGAATCCTTCAATTACTAGCTAATTACCAAGGTGATCGAGCGCCTGCAATGAACGTGAAAATAATTAACAACGTTTCGGCAAACATACAACGCCATGCCTTCCTAACTCCACGTCCGATAGGCTGTCGAATTGCGAATGACGGGAGGTCAAGAGATGCAATACAAATCATGACCACGAACCAAACCTGACAATACCGTGCTGATCGAGAATAATTCTGGGTCTAGAGACAAGTCACCGCTCTCTTGATTATACCAGGCGCTTAGTTCTCGGCAAGGAGAGGAGCGCGCTCTTGGTCAGCAGGTGCAGATCGCCAGCCAATCTCTCTGCCAGTCCAGGCGGGGACTGCGACGATGATAGTTGCGATGAAGAGAAGAGCCATGATGATGAAAGCGAAGATCCACTGGAAAGCAATGACCTTGTCAAGGAATTGCGAAACGCCAATGGCCGCGGATAGAACACTGAGCGAGAATCCCATGGTGTAATCCTGCATCTGGTTAGTACATCACAGAACTAGGCGGAGAAGTTACAAACCTTGTAGATGATGATGAAGAACAATCCATAGGCGAGAATGGCCCAGATGAAGATGTTTCCGAAGATGCGGGGCACCAGATGGTGGGGGTGAGGGATCGTGAGAGCGCCATTCCAGTAGATGGCGACAAAAGTCCAAGCCAGAGGTCCAGAAGCAACTGGGGTGTGGATGAATCGAGGATAGGTGTTGTGGCGGAAATAGAGCGAAGAAAGGTTAATAAAGTTGAGAATCAAAATGACTTCGGCCCAGTGGAAGTGAGATCGGACAAAGAGCATGACAAAGGCGAAGTGGAAGAGGTTATTGAAGATAAAGTGGCTCCCAACGCTGGCGGCAGCATGAACAATGTCCGAGTTGCTCGAGAAGAGGTGGCCGATGTAACCAGCCTGGAGGAAGAAGAGAAAAATCCTGGAGGAAAGGTTAGCGCTTCAAACAAACAGGCCATGGAGAAGCGTACCAGTAGATGGAGGTGATGGTCGAGTTCAGACTGAAAGCGGTCGGGTACATGTGGTTCTGCTCCCAGATCGTTCTGTTCCTCGTGTGGCCATCTTCGGGACGGCGGACGGTGTAATAAACGGAGACGACGACAGACAGGATCCAAGTGAGGAGGGTCAGGATCTTGTACGTGAGGATAGCTCCGTTTGAGTGAGACTCCCTCTTGCTGAAGGGGTTGACTAGAAGGCATGGTCAGCGGTATAGCTCTCGAGTCGAGGACCGACGAGCTGAGGGGAGGCGCTTCGTATTGTTTGGGACGTACGCTGCTGCCAGTTCGCCATGGTGACAGATGAAAGAGCCGGCCCTGGCTATGGAAGACGTCGAGAATAGTCGAGAATAAAGTCGATTCGAATCAAGATGGCTGCTAAGGCAGGCTAAGGACGCAGTTCAAAGTGTGTGGGTGTGCGTCAAAGAACTGGTGACGTGTGGAAGAGGGAGAGGTTTCTCAAGAGCGGCAGAGGGAGAAGAAAGCATTTAAACAGCTGGGAATAGGTAGGCAAGCGGCCGAGTAGTTTATGCGGGGAAGCAGCCTAGATGATGGAGGGGAAGGACCGAGCAAGCAACCATCGACGATGCCCATGCCATGTCACACCACGCGCCATGGAAGCTACTCTACCGTACCTTGGCTTGCCTCGAATAAACCAAGGCACTGTAACAGCTAGGAAAGGCTGGTTCCATCGGGAAGTGTTCACTCGCAAAGGTACCTACCTAAACTACGTACGTACGTAGCTGGACAGGGACAGGTACGTCGAAGTCGGTATAAGCGCAGGATTGGGGATGGTCAGCGCATGACCGCCGCATCGCCTCTCGACGGCAGATCTCCAACCGCGCATCCTAAGAGCAACACCTGCATCACCAACCATGCCATGCCCTGCCAGGCCAGATGACCTGCTCGGGAGGGCGCTAGGGGACGGGCCTGTCTTGCGGGGTGCCGGATCAGTCGAAAGGACTACCGGAAAATAAAACGAGGTCGTGCTTTGATTGGTTTCTGGGTGTTAAACCTTGGGATCGAGGTGGTGGCCAGGCTGGATTCCGGAAGTGCTGGTGTGGAGTTGGTGTGCGGGCAAGGCAACGATGATGGTGGTGGTGGTGGTGGTGCTGTCTGAGGTACATTGGATGGGATGGTCAAGGTACGTAATTATCCGCGACAGCCCGTCCATTCAAGGGTTCCATTTCCATGATCACAAGTCCATTGATTCATACAGAAAAGTCATCAGCCGAGAGAGAAATGGGATGGCTTTGTCTTACACGGCGCTAGCTAGTGCGGTACAGAAGAGGACGAGATTGGCCTGGTTCCAAGAGGCTTCTACAGGGGCATTGAATGATGCCATGCCATGAAATTCACTGGTGGCCTGAGCTCCATCTGGTACCGCTAAAACAGTTTCATCAAGGTCGCACTCTGCTCAGAGAACCTGTGGTGCATGCGCAAGTCACTTCCTGGTGCGTTGCGATGCACAGGCCTGCATTGGGAGTGTCGGAAGGGAAGTAGGCGTCTCTGCCGCTACATGATTGGCTGAAATCAGCCCCCTAATGACGACCTCGACTTGGGCTCTGCCTCGAGATCGGCTCATAACGGCTTCTCTTCCGCTCGCAGCCCGTGTAGACACCGACAGACGACGAGACCAGCTCCTTGTTAAGGCATCTTGGGCAATATCGGCAGTTGTGCTAACGAGAACCTTGTCGAGGATTTGGGTGTGTAGTTGCTGGTTCGCGTGACCCTCACCAAGAGGGACGGCAGGAGGTAGGAGGGCAGGTGTTGCCCGGTTTGTTCTGTAGTGGCTGCCCATCGAGATTCACGGTTGCAACGCCACAGACATCCTCATCAAAGCTGGCAGGTACATCCCGGGTTGGCAATTGTCGATAACTTGAGCTGGCCCTCGCCAAAACCAAGCATCAATTCTTTTCCTATTCCGTTCTTAAAGTCAACTTCTTTCATCGACGAGCAATTGGTAACCATTGTTCCTCATACTCACTCTTCTATCTTTCTGGTTAATAGCAGTTCTCCCCGACCATCTTCATCCTTCTGCAGGTTTCACGGCACAAAACAAGTCGTGTTTCACATCACCACCACTACCTACTCCGACAACACCCTTCCGTCATCTGCGCTCCTCGAACCTACACACCAAGATGAGCTGACATTAAGATTGGTGCAGTCTTGGTGTGATTCTTCCCGAGAGTGCGTTCCTTATTCAGTCAATACTCTCGCACCCTTCGTCCCCTCTCGAGGCCTCGTGGACTCAGGCATCACCATGGCCTCGAGCCATCCATCTACCGGGCGACCCCAAGTTCCCGAGGGGTCAGTGACAAGGCTCTATTGGGATATCCTGTGTTCTTGGCACATACTCGGTTCGACATGATGCAAGCAAGTCTTTTCAGGCTACAAGGCATGCGATCTCATCTCATCTCATCTGAAGCGCACATGGTACAAAGCTGAACCTCGCATCATGGCCAAAATCATCAATTCTACCAAATGTCAAAGATCAAATCAACGCCGTTCTTGCATCGACTCAAAATGTTTGTACTGCCAGCAGCCGATGCGTCTTGAGTCTGTCTTGACAAGATCATGCAATTATTCAATAGCCTTTCCCGAATCCGTTATGTGTGCTCACAGTTAAACGCCGAATCATGTCTCATGCTCTTCACCATTTTTGTCTTTACTGTCGTCGTTAAGCTCTCAGAGCTTCATGACCGGGCCTTGTATGAGTGGCAGCCTTTTGTGAGTGACAGAATATTCTGTCACCGGCATTCATCCACTTCTCGAAACTCGACTGCCGTTTTGCTTGCCTCTGCTCGTCTGTTTCGCGCTGGGGCGGGTTCGGCGGATTCGGATGGCGCCTGAAGGAATCATCGCTCCAGGGATAACTGGTCCCCAGTTGTGCCGCGACGGACCAAGTCGCTTGATCGTTCTCAAGTGACCTGTGGTCTGGCCAATTCTCCAAGTCGGGGGCTTGTCCCAGTGAAGTTGACTGGCGACGGTTGCTGACGTTCAATTTGATTGCGATGGCCTTTGTCTCGTCTCTGTTGAGAGGCTGAGTGTTGGTGTTGTGAGCGTTGTGAGCGTTACCAGATAGAACACCGGGGATGGGCTCATAGACGTTGGGTATCCGCGGATATTCGCTGGGCTCCTCCCATGAGTTGTAGTACTCTTCGCTCATCATGGTTTTGGGATGACGTGATGCTAATGGTTTTTGCAGGCGAAGGCGTAGGGTGTGAGATGATGAATGAGGTGGGAGAGTGGTGTCGGCCATTGATGGACCGACGGGACTGAGCGAACCTTTATTCAAGTCCATGATTGCGGATGATGGCAAGGGGGAGTTAGGCTGATGTGGTTTTTTCTGCTTGGTCTGAATAAGATCGTTCGCGCAGAAGCACACGCATTAGAGCTCACGCGCATCATGGGACATGATGGCCAGACCTGCATGCCATGTCACGCCAATCGCGGCCAACGAAGCTCAGGCTGGGACCTGAATTTGGCGGGTATTGGGTGCCCGTTGGGTGCCGTTGGGCCACGACTCAACTGATGCACGAGAACCCATGGTGCAGTTTGCAAATTCCATGTCTTCCCAGACCAAAACCCACTCTTGTCTGGGCTGTGTTGACTTGTCTTGTCTTGTCTTGGGCTTGGACGGCCTTGTGGACGGCCTTGGGCATGCGCGGCTTTTGTCTTGGGCTGTTCCGCCGAGTTGCAAATCACAAATGCAGACAAGGATGTTATTTGCCAATCAAATGTCAAACCGCGGACGAGGGTGGCTTGGGAATTACAATTGGCCTTGTGTTGCCGATGGCGATCTGCTGGCGAACGACTCTTGCCTTGAACCGATACAAACAATGAGCCTGTCAATGTGCATATTCCATTGTCTTTAAGGCAACTGAAAAGGGGGCTTGACTCGACGAGCCTCTGCTCTAGGCGATTTGGGGATGAAGGTTGTCTGGCCTGCATAACCGCAGTCAGCCATGGCCATCTCTTTAAGAACGAGGCTCTGATCGTGCCTGAGTCCTTTTGAATTTCTTCTCAGGCTCTACATCCTGCAGCCCGGGTCCGACCCTCGAAGCAACCCCGAGATCAAAGAACCGAGACAATGGCAGACGTGGGACACTCAAACCCAAGATGGGTTACTTCGACACTCGACAGAAACAAGCGTTCGATTCGTATCACTGAAGATGATTGGGAAAAGTACAAGTCCATACTTTGCACTCTATACAAATCCTACACCCTCAACATTGTCATGGAGTTTATGAGGAAACGTTTTAACTTTCACGCGAGGTATGTCGACTTCGAAGCCGTCTTAACTTTTTAACTAATGTAATGTTCCACAGCAAGCGTCAGTATGGCTACCGTCTTGACAAGTGGGGGGTTAAGAAGTACAACGCTGGCGAAAAGAAGAATTCTATGGGTGCCTTCGAGCAGATGGAATTCGACAATGTTCGACCATTCAACCCGAGCCTCGGACTGAGCCTGCACAGCAACATCACGTCTACGAGTGCCATCGCCGACGAGATGGATCACGATGACCCTCACCATCGTATCTCCTACTCTTGGGGGCCTGGGGATAACGAGGCGATAAAAAAGCTTGCTGCAGACTTCTGCGCCGCCATGTCTGACGATGAGAACGCTTTCCCACTATATTCAGACCTCTACAACTTTCTATCCCAGTCCAACCAGCCTCACTCTGCAACCCAGATGTTTATTGCCATCTCCTATGCTCGGGTTGCCGATACACCAGAGAACGCCCGCCAAGCACATAGACTGCTCTCCAGTCTCTTGAATCAGCGACAACTCTACGATGATGAGCCTCACTTCGTCATGTCGATGCTCAAAGCATACTTGGAAGACCGCGAGCAGACTGACAATACGACAGTCAAGCACCTCACCTGTGCCACCATTGAGACGTTTCTTGAGGCAAACGGATCACTGAGGCATCTTCCTCACAACTATTCCTCTATTGACATGGTGGCCTACTACTTCCTTTTCCATGGCCTCGACCAGTATGAGCACGCTCTGTCTGAGGAAGAGATCCCCCCGAACTTCTCAACAGAGCACCTCCTCAACGATTTCATCAGGAGACAACCTTTTGTCGACATGGTCCGCCAGAATCCAGTCTCGCAGCCCCTGCGCCTCTGCGTGGCATGGTGTAGTGAACAACTTCACAACAACCACCCTGTTGCCCTGCAGGATTCCTTGGCCCAGTCCAACCTTAAGATGCGCCACTGGTGGGATAACATCAGGATCTTCTGTACTCTCTGGGGCGTCCTGCTGAACTTGGTCAGAGCCGGTTATACACCTGAGTGGTATAACCAGTGCGAGTCCGCCTATGGTATCTCTGCCTCTGAACTCCTTGTCACTGTGTCCTGGATGATTGGCGCCGAGACCACCCCTCGCGATTATGCCGTGTCTGGCGAAGACCTCCTCAGGAACACTGCCGAACGTGCCCAGAGTCTTTCGGGCCTAAAAGAGAGCGAGCTCTTGCTCAAGTTCCTGGACAAGTTTGAGTGGATGAACGAGCTCGTTGACCTGGGTGATGATGAAAAGTCATTCGAGACCTTTGTCCAATCTCAGCTGCGTCAGTATCTATCCGAGACTCTCAGGATCCAACTCCCTTACCCAGCTGAGAGCCAGGGGAGCGCTGCCCCGGAGATGAACCGCTTTGGCACGTTTGAGTTTAACAATGACTTTAGTTTTGTCAGTGTTAATGATGTAGACTATTCCGCAATGGCGTCGCCGAGCGCCCTCTTTGGGTCTGGTTCAGGGAGATGATTTCCCCCTTCACATTCTTTTATGTTTTTTTCTGTTACGTGCTTCTCTCCCCGTTTCCTTTGGATCACTTTCTGGGGGTTTCGGGTTTAACTGTCATTACTGTTCGTACATCTCCCCTCTCATTTGTATAGGCAAAGACTGTTTGAAGGATTCAAGGGCAAAGGTTTCACGAGTCCACGTACGAGTTAGATCAGAGCATAGCGAAACATTCTTTTGTAAATGTAGATAAAACAAAACACAGTCAAACAAATCAAGAAAAGCACCAGTCTATGTGACGCAGGGGGTATCACCAAGTATAGTAGTGTAGTCCTCGACAGTATCCGCCATTCTCGCAACGCGCCGCCGCTTGATGCCACATGTATGTAATAAAGCAAAGAAAATAGGAAGGGATCCAAGCCCTTTTCAAGAAGTGAAGTGAATGACGCAGCCTCATGATTCCACCCATAGTACGATCAATCTTTCCTAATCCATGACAATTTAAACCTCCGTCACTAACTGTTCGCCCTCATCAAGAAGCTCTGTAACCTTGCGCAGGTTGCCAATCAGGCTGCGACCGAGACCTCCAAGGAGTAGCTTCTCGGCGTTGGCAGGTAGGCCGAGATAGGTGGGAGGCTCGCGTTCGGGCAGACGGTGAATCCAGGTCTGGAAGTCCTGGAAACTGGTGCCCGATGGCACAACGAGACCACCCTCAGGTCCATCAACGAGCTTATGATCAACCTCGTAGGCGGCAGGGGTGAGGAACGACGTGACGAGCTGAGAAAGAAGCTTGAAATCTCCCTCATCGTCGATCTTGCCACCATATGTCTCGGTCACAAGGTATCTCAGCATCTCCCATGGGATATTCTGGGGCGCAAGGTTGGTTCGGTTGCCTGCTACGCCGTCGATCCAAGTATCAACAATGTAGGCGGAGCACTCGTACTGTTATCTATGTTAGCTATCATTCAAGGGAGATCATGTCCAGACTTCACTTACGTCGCTGTCGTTAAACTCCCAGAATCCCTTCCAGCCAAGGTTTGGCGCATATCGAAGTCTCTCCTGCACAACGGCGTGCAAGAAGGACAGAAGCAGGTAGAGTCGTGTTCTCTCCACAGGGCTCTTGGCGGCTCGAGTGGACAGGGATGACATCGAGTCCTTCATGTTGGCCCTCACACCAGCAGGCTGCTCGTACATGAGCACGCGAGAAGCTCGGAGCAAGTTGACAGGAATCTTGGGGCTCGACTCCATGGAAAGGAAGAGACGGAAGTCTGAGTGAGGGTTGAGAGATTCCATGCGCTTCTCCAAGCTCTGAAGCCATGTTGGAGCCAAGTGCACGTTCTTGACCAAGACCCATGAGCCAGTCTGGGCAGCGTTGCTGATAGCCTTGTCGGCGCTGGCGAGACCTTCGTTGGAACCCATGGCAATGTTGGTGCACTTGACGCGCATCCTCTCAACCAGGTTATCCACCTTGTAACTGGCGTCGAAGCCAGGGCTCGACACCAGAGAGATTGGCAGTGTGGCAGACACCTGAGTGACAGTCTGCTTCAGGTCCTCGACAATGTCGAAGATGTCAGAGCCAAAGACCTGAGCAACGAAGCGCTCGGCGGCGGGAACAAATCGGTCCATCCTGAATAGCTTGACGAGCAGGAGAGACAGAAGGGCCTGGTCCACGGCTTCAGCCTTCTCATCCCAGATCTGTGGCACAGCGTTCTCGGCCAACTCCTCGGTAAAGAATTTGTCCCAGTCCTCGGTTGAGATGGCATCAATCTTGTCCTTGATAGCACTGAGCTTCTTGGCCTGCGCGAATGCGCTATCTCTGTCATCAGGGTGTGAAGAGAGGTCCTTGCCTTCAACACGGTTGTCGAGGATCATGTCAATGACAGACTTGTCCATCTTGTAAGGAGAGGCCTGGGCGAGAAGCATTCCCAGAGTGATGCGGTCCTTTTGGAGCAGACCAAGGGCGGTCCGCTTGAACGTGTTGACAAAGAGGTCCTTGACAATGACATCGCGTCTGGCGTTGTGGTCTGTCTCGTTGGCGAGGTTCTTGTTGCCGTGGAGCACTGACTGGAAGATGTCGAGGAAGTACTGGAGTGAGAACTGGTAGAAGTGGTTGAGGTAGTGCAGTTGCTCTAGAATAGCAAAGACGGCACTGCAAGATCGGGCAATGATGCTGTACTGCTGTGTGATTTCCTCCACCTCAGCCATGACACCTTCAGTGTTGCTCATCTTGGCAGAGATCTCGGCAGCCTCGGTCTTGAGAGTCTCTAGGGTCTCGATGACGTTGTCATCATCTAGAATGTTACCACGAGACTCGTTGAGAGCCTGAAGCAATCGCTTCTCCAGCTGCCGCAGGTGAATCTTGAACTCTCCCTGAAGCTTGATGAGGTTGGAGCGCCGTTCGTCAACATCTGGCCGCTCTGACTTGAGCACATCGTTAAGTGACTGGGTCTGCAGACTGCTCTGTGTGACAGTAAAGTTGACAAAGGTGGTTCGACTGCAGATATCAGGTGCAAAGGTAGCCGATGGATCGCGAGTGGAAAGGTAGAGCTTGAAGGCTGGCGAAAAGTCGATCTCTTGCTTGCCGAGCTGGATGAGAACACGTCCACCAGTTCGTTGGCATTCCTTGTTGAGGACGTGGTTGAGGATAGGATCCAGATGCTCGGCATCTTGGATGAGAATGGGGTTTCCGAATCGAAGAGAACTCTCGAGCTGCTTGGTAAAGGTATCGTCCAAGAAGCTCGTCACCGTCAGGCGGCGATCCTTGCATTCCTTCTGTAGGAACTCGGTAACTCGTCCCGAGGGGTCGATGATGAGGGGGTAACGGTTGAAGCGCTTGAGAATGATGGCATTCTCAGTGCATAGATCATCGACAGGGAGGGCATTCTCCTGCCAACCCAGGCGCTCATCAGCTGTAGACAGGTATTCAGTAACAGGGTTTGGTGACTTGTACTGAATGCCAGACAGATGAAGCTGATGGAACCAATCGTCCATCATTGACTTTCGGAATGTCTGATCGTATAGACCACTGTATGCCAGGAAGGCTGCAGCCACGAGGACATCTCCAACGAGGGTGCTGATTTGGATTTCGAACGACTTGCTTCCAGCTTCCCAACGAACTCGTTCCGAGGACAGACTGTCGAGAAGCCTGACACTGCGGTCGACCTTGAACTGGACTCTCGACATCTCGGCCTTGATGGCTTGGGTCTCGCTGATGAGAGCAGCATATTCCGTCTTGTACGTGTTGATGCTGGCCTCGAGGTCTGCGATGTTGTTCTGCACAGACTTGGCCTGAGCCTTGGTCTCCAGGGCCTGGTCCTCGAGCTGCTCGACTTCGATCTTGAGGGGACCAACACGGTCGAGAATGTCAAAGTAGTTGACCTGGGCAGCAACCCACTGCACGAGAGGACCACAAGCCTTGGAAGCACGGTTGACCTTCTCAAAGGTGAATTCAGGGTTGGACAAGAAGTCGTTGCGCATCTTATTCCTCAGGCCCTTGGTCATCTGCTTGGCGTTGTCAAACATGAGAATGCTGGCAATGAAGTCGTCCTTTCGCACGATTCCTTGCACAGCCTTCCAGTCATTGATCCTGTGACCGAGCAAAGTGCACACGGCATCCATAGCAAGTCGAACACCCTGAGGCGGGTTGCCCATGGACCTGACTTCGGTCAGATGTTGACGCTTGATGTTGCTGACACTGGCCTTAGCCTCCTCGACGGCGGGTTCTGCCTTGGCGAGATCCTCCAACACCACCTTCTTCCGCGAGGCAACCTCAGCCTCCTGCTTCTCCAAGTTGACCTGGATCTCCAATGAAGTATTCTTCCTCTGTTCCGCCACACGCTGGTCAGCAACCATGCGCTGCAGCTTCTCGTTCGCCTCCGCATCCTTCTGCTCCAGTTGCTTCTTCTTCTCCGCCAGGCTCACTCGGAGATCGCGAACTTTGTCCACTGTATCTCTAAGCTTCTCTAGACCAACGTTCAAGTGACGTTGCTGCTCCTCAAGATCCTCCCGCTTCTCGTTGTAAAGCTTGATGTATTGCGTGACAAAGTCAAGGAAGTGTCGAGGCGTCAAGAAAGTAACCTTGCCCTGCTGCTTGAGTAGCTTCTCGTTGTATCGCTGCAGCGAGTAGTGGATGTGCACCATCGAGTTGACAACTGTCTCGCGATGAGAGGGAGGTAGTTGCAGACCACGATACGCCACAGGAATGGTATCAGGACACTCAAAGTTGCTTCGGTCCAAGTCGATAGATTGGGTGAGCTCATGACCGACTTGGAAGAGAGCCTGATCAGACCAGTCTCCGAACCAGTTAAGAACACAACGGTTGAACAAGGCAGGACTGGTCGCAGCCTTCGAGGAGAGACCATCTTCGGGAGGATTCATGGTAAACACGACGTGTAGGTTCTTGACGATCTGCTGGGTGAACCACTTGTACAGTTCCTCTGGCGAGTCCAGGTGCAGGTTCTGACGCTGGGCACCCTCCTTGCAGGCCGTCATGAGGGCTGCGTACTCGTCTCCTTCAAAGAGACCGGGGACTTCGGCGTTGGCGAGCAGAGTGTTCATTCTCTCCAGGAAACCCGAGTCCAGGACGTTCGACTCGTCCATGATGAAGCAAATCTTCTCGCCCTTGCAACCACATCGTCGAAGAACATCCCGAAGGTCGTCATCGAAGTCCTCGGCAGAGTACTTTCCGTGGACCTTGATCTGGAAGACCTTGAGACCATTCATCCAGGCCACGAAGCGAGACAGCGTAGTCTTGCCACTACCACTGACACCAATCAGGATAAGATGGCCTTGGGGCTGTCGGAAGACACGATCGATACGCAGCACGTGCTCTAAGACATCGTTGAAGAGGATCAGCGGCACGTCAACCTCTTCTTCGCAGAAGGTCTTGAGCCTAGCCCTGACAAAGTCTCTCAGCTGCTCACGATCGACCGGCACATAGTTCTTGGACAGCCAGTTCGAGAACAGGATAGGGCCTCCAAGCGCCTTCTCCTCATCAATGTTGGGGAAGAACTCCAATGCGATGCGTCGTACGCTCTCATCGGTCCACTGTCGTTCCTCCTCAGCCACCAGTCGGTCTTGGAAGAGACGCAGAGCTTCGTGAGCCCAGATTCGGATAAGGCCTTCAATAGACAGGGCCTCCATCGGTCGAATAGCCTCGTACACACCACGGACCCATCGAGTAAGTTCACGAGGGGAGTAGACATAATGGGGCTGAATCTTGGGTGTGAATCTTTGCTGGGACTCAAGATAGAAGCGAACCATGGCGTGGGTAAGAGGCTCGGCATATCCTCGAAGAGATGGGATGATCTTGAGAACCGCAGAGTTGAAAGTGCCGTAAATCTGGTTGAGAGACAGCTCACCAGGATAATCGACCATGATGAGAGGAGCATGTCGAAGGAATCTGGCACCCATGGGAGTACGTCCAGCATCAGTAGGAGGGTTGCAAGCACCGACGAACTGGATACGGTCCAGAGTGACCCATGACTTGTCAGATGTTCTCCAGAAACCGTTATGCTCAACAAGTTGGCGAAGGAACGAAATGGCGCGTTGCGTTCCATACTTGTCTGGCGCCGGCAAGTTGATCTCATCGCAGAAGATGACGAGCCATCGTCCAATCTGAGTGGGTGAGAGCATAACACCGTTCAGGGTCTTCTTGTATTCACAGTACTGCTCGAATGTCTTGATGAGCAGATCAGGAGTTGTCGCGCTTGAGAAGTTAAGACCGACAACTTCCATGTTAGGCAGCTTGCGAAGCGCACTGAACAGAGTCATTGTTTTACCGGATCCAGGAGGACCGCACAACAACAGGGGCTTATGCTCAGCGAGCCATGAGTAGAGAACGTCCTCGTGACGGACAGTGTCCAGAGTGGGAATAACGACATCGGTCTGAGTGATGGAGTGGGTGTTGACTTCCACAGATGGCACCTCGTTCTGCCAAGGAGACCACTCAGATTTGGGAAGAGTGACGTCGAAATCAATGAGAGAGCTGGTGCCATCCAGAGGAGGCGAGCCAAAGTTGGCCAAGGCACAGATATCGTCACCGAATGCCTTTCGATCAGTCAGAGGACAGTCGCCAGTGAGTGCCCAAACAAGCGCCAGCAAAAGCTTCTTCGAAATGAAGGATTCGATCTGTTCAGACTCAAGGGGAAAGTCGGAGTGCTGGCCGTTGTACTCGATAGCGTCACGGACAGCCTTGTTGAGCAGCGAAAAGAGGGTCGTGAGTACACGAGCGACTGTGAACTCCATAATGTGGTTGTAACCCTCAGCTCGCTTGAGAGCTTGCATAATGAAGTCCTCCTCGGTCAAGAAGACGTGAAGTAGACTTGCAAACTCGCTTTGCACGGCCAAAGTCTTGGCAGTGCTGTGTCCCGTAGCAACGCTATCCTCATCCAAGTCCTCAAAGGGCACGCTGCGGAGGGTTGAGAGGTAGTTCTGGACCATCATAGCGGGCGAGACAGTGTCCTCGCTGAACCAAACCATACCGCAACGACTGACGGTGGCAAGGGTAGCGTACTTAAGTGTCTCGACTTCGAACATGATTCGGACATTGGCAGGCAGGTTGAGACGTTCACCGTTGGGGAGAGTGAGCAGCTTGTTGTCATCGAGGACACTGTTCAAGTTCTCGACCCATTCAGGATCGACATCACCATCAAAGACGATCCAGTGTCTCTTCGAGTCTTCGCCACGCAGGTTGTCGACAATCTTGCGGAGAATGCTGGTAAACAGACCGTCGGTCCACTCACGAGTTGTCGAGTCGAGGTTTCCGTACAGTGCCTCCTTCGACATGACCTTTGAATCGATCACATGAGACACGCCTTCAACACCTTCGACCTTTTGCAGAGCATCGAGCAGAAGCCTCCAGGCGGCAGACTTTCCGGATCCAGAGTTACCAACCATCATGACACCGTGGTGGATCTTCTGGATCTGGTAAAGCTGGAGGACCTTGGTCATCCAAAGTTCATTGACAACGAGATGACGCTCAGCCGCAAGCTCGCGGATAGCATTCTCCAGGGCCTCGAGGTTGGCAGGCACGTATTGCACGCCAGGGAAGCAGGCTGTTTCAATAGTAGCCATGATGTCGACATCAGACTTGATCAACTTGGGCGCAATAGTCTCCCGAATGCTCTGAACGATAATCTCGGGCTCGACAACCTCCTCAGCACCGAGGCTGCCTTCACCCAATCGAGCACGCTTGAGGCCACCAGAGCTGACCAGAACACTCTTCAAAGCACGCAGACCAAAGTCGTAGTGAGCCTGTTTAGACAGCTTGCCAGAGCATTGATCGAAGAAGGGAACAGTCTGCTTGGAGAGTTGCTTGGCCTGGTTGAAACCCTGAGAGTAAAGCATGACCTCAGCAATGAGCTCCTTGTCTGGCTTCGACATGGCAACGCTTCGGAAGAGCTTCTTCAAGTTATCGGGGAGGTTGGAACGACCAGCGTAGCCAGGGTTCATGGTGATGAAGATACCAGTGTTTTCGTTGACGTGGAGATGGCGACCGACCAACTCAATCTGAGACTGGTCATCCTCGACACCCTGCTTGAGACCCAGCTGAATGTTCTGGATCTGCTGCGAGACAGCGGACAGGATACGCTCCTCCAGACGGTTGAACTCGTCGAAACAACCCCAAGCACCGACTTGGCAGATACCAAGGAAGATACGACCCATGGCCTGGAAATCGAAAGTGTCGTCACAACAGAAGACAAGAGTGAAACGTCCCAGCTGCACACCAAGAGCTTTGACTGATTCAGTCTTACCCGTACCGGCAGGACCATAAGGTGAACCACCGAGGCGTTGGCACAGGGCCTGAGTAAGAGTGAGGAAACATCTATCGGTAAGAGGAGTGCGAACAAGGCGCTCGGGAACACCCAGGTATTCGAAGCCATAGTTGAGCTTGGCGTTGGCCATCTTGATGTACAAGCGGTCAAGATATTCGCCCTGGGGTTCGTAGACGTAACGCATCTGCAACTGCCAGAGGTAGTGGCTTGTGGAGGTGGCCTTTACATTGATGAGCTTCTCGATAGTGTCACGCTGGTGGACACATTCAGTGATCAACTGTTCGCACTTCTTCCTCAGAATGACCTCAAGCTCTCCAAGGACGGTGTCAGCAAGAACCCGAAGAACCTCGACCTCACGATCGAATATAGCCTTGAGGGTCTCGCCGCCAGTGGTAAGAGACTTGTCAACCGCGGTAGTCCAGACAGCTTGTGTGGCGAGCACGACGATCTGGCTGGGATAGGCCTCCATAAACTCGTTCAGAGCCTCTCGGTCAATCGTCTCTGATTCAAAGATGGGCGTGTAGTGGTCAACGGCTTCGGCAAGTAGCTCGGCCAGGGTCGACTTCATGCCACCCTCCAGGAGAGCCAGCCAGTCGTTGATTTTCGGTGTCTTGGCCAAAGAGATTTCCTTCTTGAGTCGGACAACCTCGCCTTCTTTAGAAGTGAAGCCAGAAATGACAGTTTCATCGTCCATAACGAGACCTGACAAACCAGCAAACATCTTCTTGAAGTGCTTGGCAATGCGCAGTGTGTCGTTGCTGTTACCAATCATCTCCAGGAGATCTTCGTCACCAACAAAGTAGAATCTGGGGAACGAGACTCGCTCCTTCTCGAGGTATTCACCGAGAGCCTTCTGAATCTTGTTGAGCATTTCTGCGAGTCGCTCAAGAGACTTTTGGACGTTGGGGATGTTGAGGACTTCAAGGACGTATGGCGACTTGTTGGCCTTCTTCATGACAGCCAAGAACTCGCTGTTGATGTTCTGGAAACGTCCCGACTCAATGGGGAGAAGGTGCTTGATATCCGCGTTGCCAGTGAAGACACCCTCGAGGTAGACCCATTGGCGTTGAACATCAATCCACACATCAAAGAGAACATGGACACGGTTGAGCTTGTCCTCCCACGAAACAGCCTCTTCCTCAAACTCCTTGTAATAGGGAGAGTGCTTCATAGCCTGCAGAGAGTTCAGGTTCTCACTACACTTGGCAAAGAGATCGTCCCAACCACGAATGAGTCGGATCTTGTTCTGGTAGTTGACCATCTCCAAGGCATAGTTTTGCCATGTCTCACGGACTTGCTTCAAGAACTCTTCAAGAGCCATTTCACCCTGAGCCTGGGCAATGATATCCTTGACAATGACCTCAGTAGCAACCAGGTTGAGGTCCCAGACATCACCAAGGGTCATCGAGCTAGGCGAGAAGCGCTTCTGGGGCTTGATCTGCTTGTAAATCTTGTGCCAGTGGCGTTCACGAATGGCATCAGACTTTAAGTCGGACAGAATAGAGTTAACCTTGAGGAAACCTCGAAGAATGCCCTGGACGTGCTCGAAAGCAGCATACTGACGCATCCTGCTGGGCATTTCCTTGGTGCTCTTGATGAGGTCGTCAACCTTGGATCGAATCTTTCGTGGCTGAACAGCAGTCCAGAGAATATCGCGTGTCTCGTTGAGACTCGCCCAGATAGTAGAAAGGTTAGACCAGACAGACTGGAAGTCGCGGACCTCCTCAAGGGTGGCCTCAAGGGAAGTATCGGGGCTAGCAGGAATATCCAAGGCTTCTTTGGCCTTTGCCACCATCTGAGCATCGTCCTGGAGCTTGGAGATGCGAGATTCAAAGGAGCTGAGGGTGGCAGATGCAACATCAGGCTGAATGGTTCCAGAGACAGGCTTCTCCTCGTTCCACTGGGCGGCGATCTCAGCGATTCGTTCATTGATCAGCTTGTCCTCAGCAACGATCTTGGCCTGGAGCGCATCTGTCTGGTCCTGAACGATTCTAGACTTCTTCTCAAGAATCTCCTTGAGAGCCTCCCACTGGCTGTCGATCTGCTCAATGTGAAGCCAGTCATTCGGGAACTGATATCGTTGTCTGACAAGTGTCGACTGTCCTTGGCGGAACATGTCAATCTCGGGCGCCCAGGTCTTCACATTGCGCTTGCAGCTCTGCACAACAGTGATGAACTGAACGGCCTGAGCAGTCGACGAGGCGTCTGAGCTTTGGCTCTCAAGGTGCTTGCGCGCCTTTTCAATCTCTGCATTGATCTCGCGCATGCGGTTTCCAAGGCGGCTGGCAAACTTCATGAGAATCTCGTGCTGCCATTGATCATACTTGGCATTGACCTTGGTTTGGACCTGGTCGTAATCAATGGTAAGATGGCCAAACGCGCGGCTGACTTCTTGAGTATCAAAGGTAGACCGAGTCTTGCGAATTTCCTGGAGAAGCTGCAACCATCGAGGGAGCTGCTCACCAAGAGCATCGTAAACCTGCTCAGACTGAAGATCCCAGAGTGACTGGAACTGAAGCCACTTGTCAACATAGGCACTGACCTCATGCAGCTTCTTCTCAACAGAGACATAAACACGCTGCAATAGGCCAGCACACTCCGAGGGCAGGTCGGTGAAGCGAGGCTCATCGTTGGCGGTAGTGGTCAGGGTCATCTGGTATCGAGTCGCCTTAATCTTGCGAAGGTTGCACACAATTCCGAGCCACTCGTGAAGATGGAGGAACCAACTAGCGCGAGCAAACTCCAGAGGAGGATCAAGGTAGATGACTTGGTTGCGCATGGCCAGTTCAAGCACAAGGCGCTTCATGGTCGGGCCATCAGGCTTAGCCTCCTCATTGTTGTTATTGACCTTTCGTCGCAATTCATCCTCTGGCGTGTCATCCTCAAACGCTTGAATCCATGCGTGAACTGCGCTCTGGAGGCGGGTGAGGAGAATCGACTGAACCTTGCTGTTCAGGCCACGCACCCAGAAGTCCAAGTTCACGTATTGCTCCAGGTTCAGCTGATCAACAGCAGCCTGGATCGTATCCAAGCGAGTGTGGAAAGCAGCCTCCTCATAGGGGCAGGTGTTGAGCTCCTTCAAAGCTTGCTCAACAGTAGCATGAATGAAGTTCAGAGAGACAGCCTTCTGCTGAAGAACGGATACAGCAGCTGCAAAACCGCGAATGAACATGCCGTGCTTGCTCTCCGTGTTCTTGGCAAGGCCAAAGTCGGTTCCACCAGGGAGCAATGGTCGTGTTTGTCTATTATCAGAGTAGAAAAGCTCATGCGAGTTGATGAACGACTCCCATCGCAGGGGCACACCTTCACTAATCAACTTGTAGACATCGTTTCGGTAACCAAAGAGCAGGACCGATTCCTCACCCATGACGGAGATCTGTCGCAGTGTCTGGGATAGTGTTCTCACGCTCTCCATGAGACTAACAGCATAGGGGTAGACTCGCTTGGCATCCTTGGAAACGGTCGTAACAGCGTGCGGCACAGAGTACGATTGCCAGGTAAGGTTGCGTGTCTCCTTGAAGAGAGTAATGACTTGAGGATCAAAATTGACAGTGAGCTCAAGGATACCACCGGCAGATCGAACACGAGCAATCTCAAAAAGCTGGCCAGAGATGGAGATCTTCCGTCTACCCACGTCGGCGATCCAAGCCTCGTAGATTCGAGCAGTGTCCAGCTTCTGCTTGAAGAGCTCGCTCTCCTCCTGGAGCTTGTGACCTTCGGTGTGCATAGTCCAATCAGGACCAAGAACAGCCTCGACCTTTCGCATGTAACCGTCAAGCTGGAACTCGATTTGGCGAGCCCAGATGATAGCACCTGAGACAGGAGGGAGATCGCGAAGCTGCGCCATAGCGTGAGTCTCCGAGTGGCCATACTGCTGCTTGAATCGCTCGTGCAGTCCGTTGATTGCTTGCTTGACGTGGTCCATCAGCTGGTTCTGGTACTCCTGAATAGCACCACGAATCTTAGGCCTGACAAAGAGGGCGTTGAACTTGGAGAAGACTCGGAACATCTCGTTGGCGGTCTTGGCAGTGGCCAGTCGATCTCGAAGCCTAGCAATGATAGAGTTCTCTACTCGAGTCGTGCGCTCGTTGTAAAGATTCTCAGCCCGCACCCAGCGTTCCTTGCCCTGGTCGGTAACATCCAGCAGGTCAACATTGTGGAGAGCCTCCCAGGCCTGCTTGACCTCCTCAACGGCGTCAACATCGCCCATCTCCTCCATGACGATGCCGTTTGAGCTCGTTGTCTCGGTGACGCCGGGGATAGTTGCCTGAGGACCAAGGACGTTGATGATAGTCCGCTGGAGCTGCTCGTGGTTGTCACGGAAAGTGCTGACGTACTTGATCCTCGACTCAAGCTCAGAGTGTTTCTTGTTGATCTTGATAGGGATGAACTTCTCGTTTCGACGTCGGGTCACTTCACGTGCCACATTGGTGAATTCCTTGACATTCTCTTCCCAGGTTCGGAATATGTCGTCGCAAGTCTGCATGATGGTCTGAAACTGCTGGTAATCCAGGTTGACCAACTCGGTTCCCGGCAGCAGTCGGTGAAGAACCTCATCGAGATCGGCCGAGATGGCTTCAACCAGTGGCAGAGCCCTACGGATCGGATAAGGGCAAATCCTCAGCTTCTTGTTCAGATGTCCAAAGATCTGCGCGATAGCCTCCTGCGCCTTGGAAAGAGAAGTGGCAGAAAGCAGCTCATCGAGAGGGAAATCACGCATGAGCTGGTTGTACTTCTGAACCTTGTCCATAGCTTCCTTGAGGCCAGTGTCAGCCGTGAAACTCACGGTAGCCTGGAAACGCTTGGCATGCTTGAGGATCTCGAGTGTCAGAAGCACACCCTCGCTCCTGAGCTGACCTTCGATACCCTCCAGAGCCGATTCCATGGACAGCCAAAAGTTGACCTCCTGACTCGCAGTATTGAACTCCTGGTTCGCATTCGAAGACGGGTCCTTGGTCAACTTGGTAATGCCCTGGATGGACTTGATCCAGGTGTTGACGTTGGCCTGCAGTCGGTTGAGGAACGTGCTATCCTGGAGGAGATTCTGGGGAATCGCATCGAGAGAAGGCCGGGTATGGCGAGATTCAGCATCGTCAAGGACATTCTGAACGATGGAGTGAAAGGTGAGTGAGATCTCGGGAATATCGACATTCTGCTGGAGATGGAGCAGACTCAGCTCCAGATCGTTGAGTCGCTTCTTTGTCACTGGAATTCCCGTCTTCGCATCAACATCCGCCCGTCCTCTCGACCCGTTGGCCAACTGCTGGCTCTTGGTGTTGGCGTCAAAGTACGGCACCAAGGCGTGGTGGACCTGAGAATGAAGAACCTCCCAAGGGGAGAGGGCCGTACCCTGCTCTCCAACTCCCGCGTTGAGAGAGGCAGGGCCAGGCAAATTAGTAATAAATATTTGAGAAGTAAGGGGTCGTGTCGGGTCTATAGGTTGAGGAGATTTGATAAGGACGAGAGAGGAGACGGTCGTCGGGGAAGAAGAGATCTCGGTAGAGAGGGTGTAGTTGTAGGTGACCGGCGCTATCAAACATCAGCAAGACTACACAACATGGCGAGCTTCACATCGACGAACCAGCAGGATCAGCTCCGGCCTCTACAGCAGATGGGTTTGCGATATCCTTCTGGATATAGAGCACATTCTGGCTATCGCTCGCAAACCGCGTGCAGCGCGAGACGGTCTCGCCATAGCGGGCCTTGTGAAGCAAGCTTCCCAGCTGCTCGAGTTCGTCGCGGGTGGCGCCGCGTGCGATCTCGCAGACGGCAGCGAGATGCTCAACCACGCGTTCGGGCTCGATGGTCGGGAACGGCGCGGCAGCTGTGACGCCGTTGGCGGAGCTCCCAGCGCTCGGCACAGCAGCCGAAGTGACCTCCATAATGGCAGGAGGGTGCGGTATGAGAAAGAGAGTAGATGGAGAAGGCTTAGCAGCGCCCAGTCATCTCCAAAAAGGTCGGCTCGCGGAGGGTTGAGGGACGCAAACGAGGGGAGTCGGTGATGGGGGGACGACGAGCTCAAGACGGGCAAGCTAGGGTTGCGTAGATTATCGGTATGGTAAACAAACTCAGCGACGGCGTACGATGAGCTCAGAAGCTAAAGGAGCGTGGTGTCGACGATGGCAAAATCGGGAGTCGCAGAGGTATTACGCAGCAGTAGGTAGGGGTTGATGAGATGAAGTTCCAGTGTCCACCAAAGGAGTTCGGTAGGTTGTTGACTTTGGACTGGTTTGGACGCTGCTGTGTCTCTGCCGGATTTACGCGACTAGGTCCAGGGGCACCCCTGCCGCGACTGGGCTGGATGTGTCGTCAGGAGGCGTGCACCCACACAGAAATCAAAATGGAAGCCAGCCCAGCCGGGTCCAATAATGAACACAGGCGACATCTGCACTGAAGCCCACGCTGTAACCCGCTGGAAGCCCACTACGCCGTCTGGTGGAGCACAGCGCCCATCCGCCAAATCTGCGACAAGCTGCCACACGCGATCTCTGATTGGCCTCACATCTCGCGACAAGGGGGGGACTCCCCAGGACGGGTCGGGTCATGCCAGGTTGGCGTTTGGGCGCAGGGGTCGCATTGGTTGTCCCAAGGAAATGAAAGAACTCCAGCAAGGGTTTTGATTGAATGCTACGCTTTTTAAATGTGTGTCTTTGACGACAGTCAGTGTCTGCAAGCCAATGTCACTATCCGGGCTCAGTCAATGAACTCACTTCAAACACCAGATGTTGGAATGGTCTACGTACCAGCTCAAGACCATATGCATACCCGCTAACGAGACTCCATCTACACGCAGCCATGATGGATGGGCTTGGGCGGCGGCTGGTCCCTAACTCAAACCTTGAGTTGAGCCACAACTCACAATATTGAAACCCCACTATCCTTCTTCACAACTTGAACCTTGAACCAGGTTACCTCCATCCATACAAAGCACGTACAGCACACAACAAAGGGTGCGTCAGCCGAAACGTCTCCTCCCGCTCTAGTGGCGTCCAAGCTGCTCTACTACATACACGCTTCCATTAGTATACTCTGCACATCAATTAGGTTGACACGGCTTGATACAACGACTGTCCATAGAACTTAAACATCATTTGACGAGGACCAATCCTCAACTACCTGCTAACATTTCTAATAAAGGTGCCTAACCATAAAACCAATCATGTACACAGTCGTTCTCTCACCATTCCCGACCAACAGATCTCTTTTCCCTCCAAGAACCAGAAGCACAAGAAAAGGTCATAATCTTAAGCCATCTGAAAACATGACAATGCCTCCTAACCCCTGCTTCAACCCATAAATCCCCCAAAATCCCAGTCTCTTCCCGTCAAGTTCGCGAAAACATGTCCCAAACAAACAAGACCAGTCCCAACGCCCTTGTAAACCATTGTCCAGTCATCCATAACCCGCCTTAGTGCCATGCAGACCACTAGACCGACCAATGCGCCAGATCGAGACTCTACATACTAGTTAGGTACCGCCTAGACCTAGGCTTGGTTGCCCCCGCCTCCGTTGCCCCCTGCAAGTCTCTGCCGTTGAAACATGACCCGCTCGTTACAAATGTCGATAAACTCTTCAAACTTGGCGATCGTGACTTGTTGCTCTTCAAGTTTAGTCTTCAGCTCGCCGATTTCTTTGTCCTTTTCCTCTTCCATTTTCTTCATGTCTTCTCGTGCTTTTGCAAGCTCACGCCTCAAGTCTGCGCGTATGCGGTCTTCGGGTGATTGATGAGGTTTGCTGTATATCGCAGGTCTGTTCTCCGCCAGGCCAGTAGCCACTTTCTGAGGGTTGCGATTGATGGCAGCACGAGCATTATATATGTCTCTTGGGAGCAAGTGACAATCAGGGTTAGCGGTTTGGAGAATCTGTAATGTCTCTGAAACTCCAGCACCTGCTCGTCACAGTTAGTATGAAATTGACTATGCTTGTATGCGAGACTGAACTGACCGTTTTCTTTGAGTTCCTTCACTGCAGCAACCATCTTGCTATCAAGCTTTCGAGCAGCAGGATGGTGTGAAGGGCTCTCACTAGGACCGTGATTGTGTGAGAGATGGGTAGGGTCCGGACGATATCGAATTGTCCACTGGGTTCGCTGCTCAATGGCAAAGAACCCAAAGGGGCAATCGCATTTCCGGGACGAGGTTTTGCGCTTTCGGCACTCGGGGCTAACACGGCTCGGCGGCTTGCCCGCACGATCACAGACAAACAAAACCTTCTTCAATCCCGGTACGGTCTTCTTAGAGCGGCCGATGACAATAGCATAGCCGACAGACGTACAGTATCGAAGCACGGCTTTCTGTACAGCTTCAAGGGTAGGGTAGCTTCCACCTTCTGGTGGGGGAGACATCATCTCGCCCAGCGGCTGTTGGGGAATATAGTTGGGGTCAGCAAGCAACTTCATATCCAGGCCTCCCGACTCTTCGCCGTTGTTGTGACTATCAATCTCCATTGCCTCATCTCCGTTGGTCTCCTGCTTCTGTGGTGGGGCCTGCTGTTGCTGCGTCTGCGGCGTGGCAGCTGGTGCAGGAGGCTGTTGAACTGGCTCTGCAGGAAGCGACTGTTGCTTCTGTTGCTGCTGAACCTGCTGTTGCTGAACCTGTTGCTGCTCTCGCTGGTCCCGCTGCTGGTCCCTCTGAGACTTCTGGGGCTTTGGCTGGCGTTGTGCCTGCTGGGATTGTGTCCGTTGAGGCTCTTGCTGCTGCTGCTGCTGCTGATGAGGAAGTTGTGGTTGCTCTGGGGGCTGAGGAGTATGGATTTGTTGCTGCTGGGAGTGGAGCTGAGCTTGTTGTTGGTGTTGCTGATGGTGTTGCTGTTGCTGCTGTTGATGTTGTTGTTGTTGCTGCTGCTGGTGATGCTGCTGATGTTGCTGCTGCTGTTGCAGATGTTGCTGTTGTTGCTGCTGCTGTTGCTGCTGCTGCTGTTGTTGTTGCTGCAACTGTTGCTGCTGTTGCAATTGCTGTTGATGCTGCTGATGCTGCTGCTGTTGTTGTTGCTGCTGCTGCTGTTGCTGCAATTGCTGGTGCTGCTGATGTTGCTGTTGCTGAAGCTGATGCTGCAGTTGTTGATGCTGCTGCGTCTGGGCTTGCTGCTGGCTTGACTGCTGCGGCAGAGGGGGCGAAGGAGCTTGGGGCTTAACCTGAACCTGTCCGAGTTTCGGCGTAGGCTGAGTCTGTTGAGATGGGGGCCGCTGCTGTGGAGAGCCCTGGACATGATGTGGGTGATGGGTTTGCCGAGGCTGGTTGAGCGGGTGGGAAGGGTGACTCAGGTGTTGGTGGTGCAACTGCTGCTGCTGTTGCTGATGGTGGTGAAGCTGGTTGGGAACAACTTGACCGAGAGTAGGAAACATCATCTGCCCACGCGGTGGCGGAACAGTTCGCGTGTTTGACACGTCGAGTGGACTCGGCACAGCATTGGACATGTGCGAGGAGGATGAACGCGACGAGCCATTGGGAAGATTACCAGTCACAGGATTCGGGTTGGTGAAGAGATGCTGGGGATAGCCGGCTGTCTGCTGCGGCGTGTAGCCTTGAGGCTGATATGGGGACGCGGAGTGAGGAGCTGGTGATTGTTTATTCTGCTGGCCCGGATGAGGAGAGGGATATGGATTGCGGCGAAGGCCACCCTGAGGAAAGGTTAGGCCAGCATGGGGATTTGATCCCGGACGCAGACTCGACATGTCGTCTCGTCAGGCCCCGGCAGAGGAGCCGGATTACAAACGCGAAGATTGGGACGCGCGGGGAGCAGAATCCGGGGTCGGCAAGGTGGGAGGGGACGTCAGAGGTGTTGCTATCGTCGTTCGGCCGCTGCGAAGCGAGCGGGAGGAGGGTGCGTGAAGAAGAAGTGACGTGACGTGACGTGACCCTGAGAGTCGATGAAGGGATCGGGTTCGGAGTTGCGTGACTGTCGCGAGTCGTCCCCCGGTGATGAAGTCGGTCGTGGTCCGTCGGTCGGTCGTCAGTCGGTCAGTTCGAGGCCAGGCGGTGTCGTGGCCCGTTGCCGAAGCCGAAACGCGGCAGGCGTAGCCGGAGACGGTGACCGGTGACGGTGAGAAACCTGAGGGGACGAGACCGTGACCTTGACCTTGAATCTGGCCGGGCACGTAGGTGCGATACGGAGCGGAGCGCGGTGGTGTGCGGTGCGGTGCGGTGCAGTGTAGTTCGGATTGCGGAGCGTGTGGCCTTGCGTGGGAAGCAAGCAAACCCTGGGGCCCAAGGATCTTTGGGGGTGTCGATAATGGAGCAGCTGGGTTTGGGATGGGGGGAGGAGGCGTGGAGTTGTGGTTCAGCAGAGGCGTGAATAAAATTATGGAGAGGGACGAGCAGCCCGCCCGCAGCCCGGAAAAAAAATTTGGCCTGCCTGCCTGCCTTGCCTTGCCTTGCTTGCCTAGGTGCTTCCTGCCTTGCCTGCCTGGCGTGACGAGGTTACGCGC
>NKCJ01000450.1:0-33053 GCA_003947015.1 Fusarium sp. AF-6
TTCTTTGTCTCGACATCTTCAGATTTGTTTCTCTATTATTGTATCTCCGAATCTGTTAGATACTAGTTATAGGACAGCATCTCAATCATGGTACCCCCAAACAACAACGACCCTCAGTCTAAGCAGCGGCATCTTACAACTATCACCAAAGACGAGGTGCTTGAAGCCGTGAACATGCACAGGCGCTTTTCCATACCGTCGCTTGCACCAGGGGTTGAGGTGACCGATCTACCGAACTTTGACGATACCACACAGTATGAAGTGAGCGAAAAGATTCAGGGACAGCTCTGGGCCACCGAGGTCACTCGGCTTCTTCAAGCTGTCACCAGTTCTGCTCCTTTGACTTTCGAAGGAAGCGCGGCATTGGCCGTCGACTCCAAAAGATCGTATGAGATGCTCGCCGCCATGGCAGATCATGTCTGGCAAGCTATGCACATTGTCATTCATGACGGCGAAAGCCTGCTCGCGTCGCACTGCCAAGAGCTTTTCAAGATGGATAACCTGAAAAGTAGCCAAGTTGTTTTGAACTTTCTGCTCAGCAAGGAGGAAGACGACACCATCAATGACTCTGGCGAGACGATGGCTCACTACAGCCGTGAAGACTTCTTCGGCTTTGTCAACTACTGTACAGCCACATTGGCTCGAGTGCTTTGCGCTGCGGCTGATGGCAAGTCATTTCACCTCCATATTCTTGCCCACTTGGTCAAGTTGTCCACCAAAGTCAAGGTCGTGTCAACAAGGTTGCAAGAATGCGCATGCATCTCCATCGCTAATGGGGTTCCTGATCGGAGGATCCCTGTACTGAATCAGAACGGTGTCCGTGGGCGGGGCGTTGATCTTGACCTCGAGCCCCTACTTGGTATGCGAGGCGTACAAGGAGAGCTGTTGCTGGAACCCTCCAGGAAGGAGGAATTTATGCGGAACGTTTACTTCACACAATGCTCCAACTATCGACGCCAAACTTTTGACCTACTTCAATCCATTCTTACCCCTCTACGTGGAACAACCGGCCTGATTAAGAAGCCCGTCATGTCATACGAACTCTGCTCAATTGTCTATGGAACGGGCTTCGAACGTTTTCGCGCGCTGGTCTACCAGGATCACAAAAACGACTTCTCCGGCACCTCTGACACGTCGATAGTCAACTGCGCCAGGAGCTCGTTCGACATGCTTGATAGTGTTGTCCAGCATGTTCAAACCTCGGCACATACACATCATCGACCAACAGCCACCACCACTTCCGGCCACTCGAGTGGCATTGGCAGTCAGTCCAGGAGCATCGCCGTTGACTCTGGGGGCAGATCGATTGGTACCCGCATCTCTTGGAGCTACGCACCTGATGGGCACAGTAGCGACAGTTTGCAGAAGCAACACCCCTTGATGCTCAAGTCCATGAGCCACGTCATCGCTGTCATGATTCCATTCATTATGACGAGTCCGGCGATAGTGTGCTCCATGAACGAATTCATCACCAAGGCCATCTTCACCGAGTTCCAGGGCGAATGGAAGCTGAACCCGATCAAACTGCGTGCGGTCGGCAAGTACACGGCCTTCTTTTGCTTGACCACAGCCGAGTATGATGCTTTGCAGCGCATTCGGGCACCGGACGAGCCTAGGTCCCTCTCGAAAGCTCTGACGTGGCGCAACAGCCTATTAGCCGGAAGGCAACTTGCCGACAATGGTCGTGAGGCTGGTCTTGCACTTGACCCAGGCCAAGCGACCTGGCGAGCGTCCTTATACGACGACCAGACAACACAGGAACGTATTCAGCGTCACCAACTAGAGCTTGGCAGCTTTAGAGACAAGATGAAGTCTTGTATCCCTGAAGAAAAGGGCATAATGGTTCATTGCGGGCTATATGTCTCCCTCCTCATGATCCTCTGCGTCGTGCTTGTTGCCGGCGGAGTGTCCGTCGGCGTGGCTGTCGGGGAGCGAATTCCCGGCGTGGACCCCTTCAACATCACTACGTACTGCTGGGTACTGGCAGCATTCGTACTTCTCGTCGCAAAGAGCGTTAAAATCCAGAACTGGCCGTGGAATGACTTCCTGCACGGGCGCGTCTTGTGCAAGAGCGTATCGGAGCTATGCTCAGTGACAGGCGCCAACGAGCAACTCATCCTTGCTAAATTACTCCAAGACGAGTCAATCTCGATCCTCAAGACGCGGGGCCCTTACAACACGGTGTTCAACCGCAAGTCTGAAGACGGTTTCTCTATTGACAGACCGCTGAGCACGTGGACAATGCTCCAGACCGGGCTGATCATGATCGAGGTTGAATCCGCAAGCGGAAGAGGCCTTGTCTGTCTTGACCTTCGCAGGGGAACCAAGTACGGGCAAATCCGAAGCATGTGCACTGACGAACATCAGGGCGATGAGTTTATTCACTGCGCTCGCCTGCCGAATGAGAAGGATGAGGAGGTGCATGGAGACCCAAACAGGATTCGGCTCGAGAAGGGCAAACTATTTTGGCTGCGCACGCTTGGGTTCTATGGGAACAAGAATGCCGAGTTTATCTAGTTGTTTACGTCGATTGGGGAGTTGGAGGTTGATGTTGATGAAAGGCGGCATGTAAGACGGATGCCATTTGCCTCACGGGCTGAGTAGGGGTGAGAGTGGGAGCAAGAGCACAGGACAGCGAGTGTGTAATGTTGTATTTAGGCGTTATAGAGCTTCTGGAACGACCATGCACAAGATAAACCCCATGCCCGCCGTCTATGTTATTGTGAAGTGACTGGGTCAACCCACGGAAGACTCACCATCAAACAACCCTCCTGTAAGGACTATCCCTCCCGCCCTTCGGACCCTTCTCCCTCCTCTTCTGCTCCTCCTCCTTCTTCACCTTCTGATCGTGAACATTCTCGCAGTGCCGCTCCATGTTCCACTTCCGACTGAACATCTTAGGGCAGTAAGGGCATGGAACACTCTCCTTTGAGACGCTCTCCTTGGCGCAGGGCTGACTAGAAGCTACATCAATGCCAGGCGGGGGATGCGGGGAAGGTTGGCTCACTTGGGGGAAATCCACGCAAGAAACATGTCAAGCGCTCCATCATCGCTGAAGAGTGACTAGAGGTCGAGAGTTGTCAGTTCAAGGTAGACAGACAGCCAGGGCGTCGAATCGCATTACCTTGCCAATCGCAATCATGTAGTTCTTGACCTCCTCGACACTTTGCAAGTATCCCAAACCCACAAATGTCTCAACCACAGAGACTATCCCACGGGATGGGGCGTCTTTTTTCCCTTTCTCAAACACCAGTTGCCCTAGATACTGCTCATGGATCCTTACCTTCTCTCCTGCGCGCTCCTGGTTCCAGGAGAAAAGCGATCGCATGTCTTTCGATGTGGCTCCACGACCGGATAGATCATACCAAAAGTCCCCGTTATCCCCACAGTACCGGAGTACGGCGGCAAAGATTGACGTCTCGTCAAGTTCCGTGGGGCTTGTCAGATCAGTCGGGGCAGCCACAGGGATGCTGCCCGTTGCTGGTAGCTCAAGGACATCGGGCTGATGGGCGGGCAGTGTATCCAGGCTTTGGTTGGGGAAGCAATAGCTTGGGTCAGAGAACTGGTCATAACTAGTGTCGGGGAACGGCAAATAGCTTGGGTTGAGGAATTGGCGAGAGTTGTTATCGGTGGCTTGGTGATACCCGGTGTCAAAGAATCGGGTGTGGCTAGCATCCGGGTATTGGCCTTGGCCGGTGTCGTAGTACTGTTGAGCGATGGCTGCCGAAGATGAATTGACAGGGGGGTCTTGGCAAGGGTCCAATTGCATCGCTTCATATGTGTCATCCGTGACTTTGTGAGAGTTGTCCAGGTCTTCCTCTCGAGCAAGACTGTCCCAGGCAGAAGAGTCTTGGGTTGCAGGCTCAGCTGTTGCAAATCCAGTCATCTCGAGGCCAGAGTCATCAAGGGCGGAAAACGACGGCGGCGGCGGGGGGCCGCCTGGCATGGGAATTGAAGTTGGTGCGTAGTCATTGCGCAGTAAAGTAACCACGGTTTGCTGGGTCTTAGGGCTGAAGTCCAACGACAAGAAGTGAAGGTGATAGTGTGCCTCGGGCCAAAGCTTCTCGGCGAGGTTCTGGAATGCCTCTCGTTCCTCTGGAGTATTGAGAGCGTTTAGCCAAAGCGTGATGCCGGCTAGGATCTCCGTCTTCTCAAATCTGCCTCTCACCTGTAGAAGGCGAGAGACAACATACGAGAGGCGGCAAAACGCAAAGACCTGTCTGAGGCTGTTGGGCGCGGGGCCCGTCAGGGTGTGTCGGAAGGCAAAGACACCAGCCTCTCGAAGGCCTTTGGCGTCCTCGTACATCTCACGAAGCTCGTTGATAATTGGTATATTCAGGTCCTGCGACACCTGAACAAAGTGTCGCCAATAGCATTGCATGCCATCTCGAATATCTCGAATAGAGGACCAGGCTGTCTCATCGGTCGGCTGAGGGTTTGGTGGCTGCGGCGACACATCCCTACAGAGAGCCTCCAGCTCAAGAGCAAGGTCATCGAGTTCACAGCTAGGCTGGGAGGTCGCATCGAGGGGCTGTGTCTCGTCAACAATCTTCATGCCAGCAAAGAGCCCATCAATCTCCCCCAGGGCTCGAGCAACATGCTCTCTGACTGGAGCACGCCCAGAACCCTCCTGGTCCGGAAAGAGTTCATCAATCTCCCCTAGAGCTCGAGAAAGATGCTCCTGAGCCCTAGCGCCCCCAACATGTGCACGGGTGGCACCGCCGGCGAAGGAGAAGGCGGGTGAGTAAGTCTTCAAATAAGGCGTCTGCTGCATCGTGGCGGGTATGGATGGTATTGCCGGTCAGGTCTAGTCACACCAGGATAGTGGTTCGCAGGTTTACCCTGCGCCGCCGCATCTGAGATTTTATTTATTAGCAGTGAGGCTCTGCTTCCATTATTCCTATTCGCTCTCAACAAGCGCATCGCAATAGCGATAGGAAACAAGACCACCCTGGCAACTGACGAGATGTTTCTACAGGGGTGGCCCTGACCTCCCGATGCCGGGAGCAGTCCGGGAGAGTATTCCGTACTCGAGGAGTAACTCATCCTTGGCTCGGGAGTAAATTAAGATTTGTCCATGTCCAATACTTGAGGGCCTTTAAATAGACCTTCCTCGTCTGTCGTTTCACTGCTGCCTCGGTAATTCGGTGGCTGGCTGCTCATGAGCAAATCTGGAAACCCGGAGTAAGCTGCGAGTAAACGGGCACTCAAGGACTTTACTCTTTGAGTATTCTCCTTACTCATGGCTCAGAGTAGGCCACGAATGCGGTGTAGAACATAATCATCTATTTACAAGCCTTGAGGCTCATCATGTATCGCGAGTCTTGTTCACAATGCCAATGTGGCAACTGGACACACCTCTTTCGACTCGTTGACAAGGGCCAATGATGACATGCCGACATGAGCAATCCCAGAGGCAAAATGAACAACAACCAGGGTTAGTCAATTCAAGCCAAACGGTCACGATGCACTCATTAACAACTAGAAACTCAGAAACATCAATCATGCTTCAATTGTGGTTGATGGAGCCAGAAGACGCCGTCTTTGCGACTGACGTTTGGTCTTCAGAGCGAGCCATCTCCCGACCGACAGGCCACAACACAGCTGACAGCGGGGAAATAAAAAGCAAGCCGATGATGGGCATACCGAATGGGGCAACCCAAATCGGAGCTGTGAGAGCTTGTAATTTACAGATATTGAACGTCATTTGCGATAAGATGAAGAGAGCCTCCCGGGGACCACCACAGCCTGGCGTCGTGTGACGCGCTGTTGGATCGAGGCTTGGCCTATTGGACCCCCTCTAAGCGCAAGGAAGAAGAGAATAAAAATGACAATTGCCACCTTTTACTTTGTGCACCTTTTGCCTGTGAACCCTTGCCCTCAACCTGCCATCCATCCTGCAGCGTAACCCACCGCTCCCACGCATCACACAGCTGTCAAACCATCGTCCTGGTTGTCAGGGCGATGATATTTTTTCTGGTGCCTAACCATGTTGGACTTTTTGCTGAACCCCTTTCTGCAGTCTGGACACCTGACAGCGCCTCTGTGGTTATCGTCGTCAGCAAATTTGTCGCATGTGTCACGTCTGTAGGAACTCACGGTTTAGCGGCCGCCAGGCATTGGCATTCTTGTGCAGACAACTCAGCTTCTGTCGGGAGAGTTCTAATGCTTTGGAGGAACAATTCCTGCGCTGTATTCTCATAAAAAAGCATCTGCGGTTGACGCTTTAGGACATTGCTAGGTATTAAGGGCCAAATCTGCTCACCTCTGCGTCAAGGCGTGAGTGTAGTGAAGAATAAAACAAATATCTAGAGGAAAAGGGCCAGAATGTGTAGTGATAGAAGTATCGTAAAAAAGCCTGCTTCTTCAGCGGAGGGGAGGACGCTTTTAATAAGCAAAAGACGGCTACGTGCAGTGCAGCTTTTTTGCATCTCCCACCGACCACGTCTCATCATTCTAGGGCGATGCTCGATTCATAACCGTGGCACACACGTTTTTTTCCCTCGTACAAGGGGCCTGCAGAATGCACATGCCCGGGCGAGGAGACAAGGCATTCATCCTCGAGGACTGCAAAATTCTTGTGAGTGTGGCCTGAAAATGGGAAGCCCGGGAGCTGGCGAACCGCATATGAGAGGAACGAGGCGCGTCGAGATGCCTCGCACTACTGCAGCGCACGGCGGTGCGTAACAGATTCTTTGACGAATTAGACGGAAGAGATTGATGGTGGGCAAGGGTATTTAATTACTGCTGCCAGAGCTGCATTGTTGCACAACCTCGGAGCTCCTGGGAGCTATGGCGGTGTGATTCAGTCCAAGTTGTGTGTGTGTGTGGACTCTTTCAACCCGGGGGTGAGAATATTCCAATTTTCTCCCCAAACGCCGCGGTATCCAATCTATATCATATCATGGTCTTTATCTCGACCTTTTAGAATTTCCAACAGCCGTCCTCATCAGCGGGTGAGCCTCCGTGTTAAAAACCCACTCATCAAGACTAATAACATCCTCATCGGAAAAGATGAGGAAAAAGTACTTGAGCGTCTCGGCCAGCCAGAAACTCTCCATGTAATCCTTGACCTTAACCTCTTCCCTCGTCACGTCCTCGACAGCCGCAAACGCCTCGCTCGTCTCGGCAGCGTTCCAGATCGAAGTCCACATGGTCCACGCAATGTCGCGGAACTCTTGGTTGCCTGTTACGCGGTAGAGGATGAAGATGCTCTCGATTGCTTCGGGACGGAGGAGGTATGCCCTGTCGCGGGCTTGGAAGCCTAGGGGTTCCTTTTTGGATCGGGGTGTGAAGTCGCAGGGTTCCCAGCTTGGACAGGCTTGGAGGTTGACGATCTCGGGCATGAGGCCGGAGGGATATGCGGCATACGCGCGTGCGCATCCGCGAGCTAGCTTTTCGCCGACGACGACATGATCATCGCGTCCAAGGACCTTGCCTCCGATGGCATACATACCTCCAGCGAAACAAGTCAAATGCTCAACGTCCGTCTTCAACCTCACCTTCTCCCGAAACAAGCTGGCCTCTCCTAGCATGAGAATATCGTCCTTGTCGGGTAGCATCGGTCGGAAGATTAAATGCTTCATGCCTGCATCGGCAGCATCAAGGTACATGTCTTTATACTTGGGCTCCAGTCCCTGCAACAAGACATATTCCTTGATGAGATACTCATACAGAGAATCTCCATTGGCACCAAACCCAAAAGTGTCGTCGTTCACCCTAAATCCATTCCAAGCATCGATTCGAAGTGGCCAAAGTCCAGGAAGAGATGTCTCGTTCTGTGTCCGCTTAAAAGCCTGGGTAATCCGATTGATGGCGTCATAGTACCGAGCGTCACCGGTCCGCTGTGCAAGACGAGTAAACTCCAAACTCATGCTACCTAGACTCGCAGCGCTTTGCCTAGGCTCCGGATGACCTTCGCCTTTCTTCAGATGGCGAAATTTGATGGTGTGCGGTGGCATATGCTCCGAGTTGTCGAATGTTGCGTACAACAGGTCGCCAAGCTCGACAGCCTTTCTCAGTAGGACACTCTCCCCGCTGAGCTCGTATGCTGACAGCAAACCTCCAAGATGCCTAATCGTGGTCTCAAAAACGTTGAATCCGTCGCTGGTCGGCTGGTCCCAGTCCATCTGTGCCACAAATTCGACAGCCTTGTAAAACTCTTGCTTCATACCCATAATCCACAAGGTATCGAGGTTGTCGACGATGGTGGCAGCCCATCCACTAAAAGTATCGCGCCCGTCCAGAGTAAGCGGCGCCAATTCATCCCGACCCCAAGCGTACTTTTGATACGCAGTCCACGTCTTTCGAAAGGCTCGCTTGATCTCGTCTCGCCGTTGCTTGGCCGTGTCGAGGTCTCGTTTCCTGAGGTCGCCGGCCGAGAAATCATGCTGAATCCGGGGTAATTCGAGAGGGATACCACGGGGTAGACCAACCCGCTCGGAGGGGCTCACGGGTTGCTTATGAACATGCTTACTCCAGTCATAGCTGCTGGGAACATATGGGATGCTACGGCGACCGTATGATGGGCCGCTCCAAAGGCAGTAAAAGACCAAAAAGGTGATAAGGAGCGAAAGAATAGCCCTAGATGGGGTGAAGGGTAATCCCACGCCCATGATAATCTATCACAAAGACACGCAGAACATTAAAAGGAGAGAAGAAAAAAGGTAAAAGGAAAAAAATAAGGAACGAAAAGCAAGCCTTGCTCAGCTCAGGTAACCATTGAGGATTCTGCACAATGAAACGCTGACGGGTGTCAATGTCAAAGCGGAGAGGTATCAACGCCAGAGAAAGTAATCATGACGGCAGCGAGCGATCGGGGGCCGGGAGCAGCAGATCTTATACGGAGCCATTGCTTGTCAGGGGGACCGGGATAAGGATGCCGTTCCCGTAAGGAGACGAGATGAATTCACCTGATTCTCGTTCCCCCACAACCTTGGCAGCTCAGCTCAGCTCAGCTCAGACACGCGTCTCGGTCGTCAGGGAGAAGCATTCTAATAATAACAACCGCGAGATCCGCCATATACGGGCCAAGGAAGATAAGAGGGGGGGAAAGATGCACGGTGCTTGGCAGGAGAAACAAGGCGGCTCACAATGGATCGCCAGGGGTTTGTTTTTGATGACTGTGAGACTTGACACTGTGTCTGTTGTCTCAAGGGAGCTGACTTTTGCACCTGGGATGCTTGCCGATCAGGCATTCTAAAGTAAGCCACTCGGCAACTCGGCGGCATGGTTTCAGTGTCAGCTCCATAAAATGTCTTGGGAGAGTGAATCTCTGGTGAAACTTGAAATGTTCAGAGGACGCCAAGAAATGGTAAAAGTTGAACCTTTCCTCCTTTGGGCAACTCCGTACGGGACGCAAATCTCGATCAAACCACTTTAAACACACATCAAGTGTGGCGTTGGTCAAGGGGGTCAAGCCACACACACTGTGTGCTGTGCCTCACCGCCAAAAATTCAAAAATTCTGCCGCTTTTCCAGCTCCAACGTCCAAGCCAGACGAAAGCAATTGATTCTTCACTCTACCAGCCTTGTTTGACGTCTCACCTCCCACACGCTCAAAATGTCGTCTATGCGGAATGCCGTCGCGCGGCGACCTCACCGTGAGCGAGCTCAACCGCTAGAGCGTCAGCGCCTCGGTCTTCTCGAGAAACACAAGGTTTGTCCAGCCTCGCCCCGCGCAGCAAACCGAAACTGACAGTGACAGGATTACTCTCTTCGAGCCAAGGACTTCAACAAGAAGAAGGCGCAGCTCAAGGCCCTTCGCGACAAGGCGACCGAGCGAAACGAGGATGAATTCTACTTTGGCATGCTTTCCCGCAAGGGACCTGGAAACCGCGTCAAGGATGGCAAGCGCTGGTCTGGAACAGTCCAGGGCGATCGAGGAAACAAGGTCCTAGATCTCGACACCGTGCGGTTGCTCAAGACTCAGGATATTGGATACATTCGGACGATGCGCCAGGTTGTCTCGAAGGAGGTCGCCAAGTTGGAGGAGCAGGTGGTTCTCACAAGAGGATTCGACAAACTCGACGAGAACGAGGAAGAAGAACAAGATGATGACGACAGCGAGTTCGACTTTGCCACGGCCCCCTCGAAACCAAAAGCGCCCCGAAAGATTGTATTCATGGACGACGAAGAGCAAAGAGGGGAGGTAATACAGCAACAGATGGACGAAGACGACCAAGATCCTGCGGACAAGACATTTGAAGGCTTTGACGACGAAGAAAAGGATGATGAGCGTGCCAAGTCCCTCCGCCGTCTACAAAAACAACTCGAAAACGCACGCAAGAAGCTCCAGACTCTCAAAACCGCCGAGGAGGAACTCGAGATTCAGCGGGCAAAGATGGCAAAGACGGCGACTTCTGGAGGAACCACACGGAAGGGAAAGAAGATTATGGTTCGGACACGAAAGCGATAAACTGGCATCACATTTTTTCAACGAGTTCTTCTTTTTTTGGCATCATCATTCTTCGTGTTTGTTCGTTACTGGCTCGCTCTGCATTGCATAGCTCGTCCAAAGGAAAAGAAAAAAGCTAATCGATACCCCTTAACGCCTGTGTTATGAATGGATATCTACATGATACAAGGATGGATTTCCTCCCGCCGATTCTGAGTCCCTTGCAATTATGCCCCCGTCCCGTCCCGTTCCCTTTGGTATTGTCATCAATACTTTGATCCAACGCATTTATACATGCCCTTGAAAACACCACCAAAACACTTGAACCCAAGCGTCAGAACCCAGATGAAGCAGGCAAACAATCCCTTTACAATCTTGACGACGACACGGATCAAAAAGGGCAGTTTGTCCTCGAATTCTTTGGACTTGCCCTTGCCTAGGCTTTCGTCTTGGCTCTCGACGTCAATCTCAAAAGACTCCATCTTGCGACGCTTCTTCTCCTCGCGATGCTTCTTTTCCTCACGCTTGCTCATCTTGCTAAGACGACGCTCTTGCTTGGGTGTGAGGTTCAGTGGGGGTGGGGGTTCAAAGGTTTCCATGGCGGGTGTGTTCTTTTCGTCGGCTGCGGCGACGAGCATCAGTGCTGCGACGGCAACGTCGATGATGTAGTATGACTCGATTTTGGAGGCAATGCCAGTGTCAACCTCGAGCCAGCCACCACCAGTGCCATCACGAGTCAACTTGGCGAGATGCTGTGGTGACTCGTGATGCTCGAGGGTGTACTCGACGCGAGACCAGGCTGGTGATCGTTCAATGGTGACGCAGAAAGGAGCAGCAAGGGCAGGATGGACAAGGAAGTGGTTTGAGCTGTCGTCATCCCACACAAGACGGGCACACTCCCGCTCAGCCATCATGACAGTAGTAGGATCAGTAGCCCTTTCAACGGCCACCTTTGTTGCCGGGGTAGGCATGAGAAGAGCGACGAGACCATCATTGGGAGGATGCTTTCGTGACTCCTCCTCGAGAGTAGTGTTGAGGGCTTCCTGCCAGTGCTTGCCGTCGGTAATCTTGGGGCTGCTAGTACTGCTGCTGCTAGGACGAATGATGCTGCTAGCCGACGAGCTGGTGTCGGGCTTGGGACCCTTGTACGGCTTGTTGGGGTCGTGTCGTGTGAGAGTGACATAGGCTGAAGCCGATGTTGGGTCGAGGCGGAGGTTGTAAAAGGGTTGTGTTGCTGATGAGAGGTTGTAGACGGGGGCGTCCTTTTCCTGGCTCAACTTCAAACAGTACACTCTTCCCTCTGAAGCAGAGGCTTGCCATCCGTTGGCAACCTTCCACAGACTCTTGAGCTGCTCAGTTGAGCTGATTGTTGGCACGAGAGGAGGTTCCTGCTGAAGTCTTTGAGGTCGAGGCCATGCTGACTTGATAGACTGAATACTGGAAGGACTGACAATGGGACTCCGGATAGGACCGTTTGGAGAGTTCAAGTCAGATGGCGTCTCATAGTATGTCTGTCTGCTGAGGACGGCCCGCGGCATCGGAGGGGGCCTGTTTTCTGTGGGGGCATAGACTTGCTGGTCGAGAGGTACATCGTGGTTGTAAGTCGGAAAGATGGAGCGTAGCGGCTGTTCGGGTGATAGCTCGCCCAACGGCGGCTTGGCTATTGAGCTTCTGAAGCGGTCATTGCTAGGACCAGCAATGACATCCGGGTCGGTGTGTCTTGGGATCTCAGCCGCGGGTTGAGGTCTCTGAACATGAAACTGTGCTTCCTCATGTTGTTGCTGATAAATAGCCTCAAACTCAATTGGCGTCTGCGAGAAATTCTGAGGTGACTGGCGTCCGTTTCGAGGAGGCGAAGCCGGTTGTTGAGTTATCTCTGGAGACATGGCCTGTGGTGTAGCAGCCCTTCTATCATGAGGTGTAGGTGCTCTACGCTCTCGAGACTCTGAGCGACGAGATGACCGGGAGCGACGGGACTCGGAACGGCGGTGTCGAGTCTTGGATGTCGACGGCGGCTTGGAAGAGTTGGGACTCGGGAATAGAGAGAACCCTCCTGGGGTCGGTGTAGACGACATTCTGTCTCGGACAGATGAAGGCTTCTTCTCAGAAGAAGAGAGTATTACTGGAAATCGGAGGGTGATCGAAGGAGGGGGGTATCAATAAAGAGTCGAGACTAGCAAGACGTAAAGAATAAACAATATCGACAAAGATATATATGTCTCTACCGGCTCATGATTCAATGGTATCTCTCTCTCTTCGATATTGAAGATGCAAAAAACACGAGGCAGCAGCAGCTGTTCCCAAACAAGAGGAACAAAAACAACAACAACAACAAAGAACGAAGAAAAAAAAACCCGACCATCCATTTGTTATATCTCACTTTTCCTTACACTGCAACACACTCAAGTTTCAACTTGCAGGGAGCGTTTTTTAAGCGCTCGCATACTCGAGCATTGCAGCAACTCCAACCTTTTCTCTCTCCCCCGCCAAAAATAGAAGACCAATCAGAGGCCGCATCACACTGCAGCTGAGTCTCTAAGCGCGCAGAGGTGAGGGGGACGCGGGGCGTCATTGGTCGGATGGACAAGATGAGGGTTGCGCTTGAGATGGGTGGGCGGCGGGTGATTGATGTGACGGGACGGAGAAGAATGGGGGGAGGTTGGGCGTTCAATTGGTGAGGTTACTGGGGATTCATCTGCCGGGAACAGACCATATTCCGTCATGGTTCAGAGGAGTGCAGTTGAGAGGACAAATAGAGAGCCGTGAAATTTTATTCCCGTCAGACCTGAAATGCAGCCCTTTTGAAGCAGTTCACCGCCAGAACGCATGGCATAAGTACATTTGCAGCTGTCAAGTCATGTGCGGATGAAATTTGAGGCAAGCAACCGGGGCGCTACTGGATGGCGATCCCGAACCCTCGGACCCGGCTGCCCCGGGCGCTACATGGGCAAGGCTCTCGGGGACTACCGGTGACGACCACGGGCCTGGTATTTTGGAGTTGGTTCGAGTGAAGTCAGGCTATTTCATGTTGTTTATCCTTTCTATCGGTTATCGTCCTGTTTATATCATTTGGATTTCCAGATTTCCGGGTTGATGAACCAGGCTGGCGGATACAAGATGTTGGCTGATCCATGAGTTCATAACCAATCTCTTGATAATCACAGAGTACACCACCTACAAAGGCCAATCTTGTCTTGATCCTTTTAACTTCTTATACTCGGTTCTTGTCTTGATCCTTTTTTATTCTTGTGCTTGACGCTTGTCTTTGTATTCTTACATTCATCCCCATAAACCCATCATCCTCAACTGTTACAGTTAAACCCCTCGTGTCAGAGCGGCGTAGATGTCAATATCCTCCCTAACGCCACAGATGCAACAACACTAGCTCTTCCCAGCCAAAAACTCTTTAGTTGTCCCTCGTCTCATTTCCCTGTACTCGTCTCTTTACTTCTCCGGCCTATCCTTGGCCGTGAGCCCGTGTATCCTCTCCCCCCTCTGCTCCATCTCCTTCTGCCTCGACAGCCGAACATGCTCGGGTAATCCCCACCACTCGCGCATAAACTCTTCCTGCGCTGCTGCCATCTTGGCTTTGCGCTCCCTCTCCTTCTGCCGCTCGATCCGCAGCGCGAACCACTCCTCCCGAGCAGCGTCGTGCTCGGCTTGAGTCGCGTGGAGTTTCATGCAGCTATTCATAGTGCGGTGCTCGGGACGGCATGCGAATGAGACGGTGAATGTACGGCCGAGGGCGCAGGCTGCGAATGCTGAACGGTAAAAAAAGTCAGTTGTTGAACATGGCCTGATCAGGGATTGTAGGTAGACTCACCCTTAATTTCCTCTGCACACTCCTTCCGAACCCTCTGATAAAAGATATCCCTAACCTGAGCCTCCTGCGAAGCCGAAAGCGGTAGCGGATTCCTCGAAGGCACCCCCAACCTCTCCTCCGGCGCCGACGGGTTCTGGGCGGCCATTGCGGCCATGAATCGAGCTCGCGGAGCTCGGACCTAGGCGGATCGTAGATTATTCACCCGCCAGATTCGGGTCTCGGATGTATATATCGGGTAGGAGCGTCGTGGGTGTCGTCGTCGTCGTCGGGTCTGTCAGCGAAGCTATATCGGACGAGGAGCTTGCGGGATGCAGCAATGTGAGCCCATGGGTGGCAGAATTTGTTGACCGCCTTCTTGTTTAGGCAGTGGGGAGCTGGGCTTTGACGCCTACCCCGTAGTAGAGTTGTTGTTTCATCGAAACAATTATTGCGACAGAGGAACTGTTGTCCAATAACTCTTTCTTGGGCTAAAAAATTGGCCTGAAACCTTCTATAACGGTGTTACCTGAAACTTTGTGGATTTTCTTAGTTACTTGGCTCGTTATCTGGTTTGTAACATCAACAAGCTGTGCTCGGGGTTCGGTTAAGGACCAACACTGACTTTAATCGAGGCAGCTCACCAACAATCGCTAAGTTCTCGACATACAGCGGCTAGACAAGATCTCTATTAGACTCAGAGGCTTCATTCTACGCCTAAATATCAGCGATTTAGCGAAAAGACGAGAGTAAGTTCGGCATAGTAGGGAGAGAAACGCAGAGCCTAGAAGCAGTAGACTTTAAAGGTTAGACAGAGGAGCAGCGGGTAGGGCCAGGCGATGCTAGGTTTCTTTGTTTAGCGTTTTATCTAGAATCCTCGTTTTCACCCGTGTTTCACGTGAATTGTCAAGACATGAGGTTGTTGGACGCCTTGTATCATGCAACCGAGGATCGTCAACTTGCGATTACAAATACCTCTCCTTTATGTTAGTTATGTTGAAGTAGTGCAACCCAAAGACACGGAGCTTATTAACGGCTGAGTGTTTGTTGATGTCTGACTGCTCAAAGATTCTTCAGCTCAATGTTGAGTTGTCTTGGCTTACGGGCTTGAATAGGTCACGATGAATACCGGACACGATATGTGTGGATAGACTCAATGAGGTTGCTAGCCTGGTTGCCAGTTGTGCGTCCCGTTTCTACGCGAAGTTTTGTATCGGGGTGATTGGAAAGGTTCCTTAGGTTGATTCGACAGTCAAAGTTTTACAAGAGATTGATTTTACTTCGGAGAAACACAATTGAAAGCAATAATAACAATATGAGTTATCTGTCAGAGAGACAAAAATCAAAGAATACATACAGGCCACAGAGTATGAACAGGAGTCATATAACTGAGGGGGAGTATGCAAACTGTTGCACATGATATTCAAAGCAGACCCATCTGATCTTCTAGGGTTATTGCGTCTATGTCCCATCCTTGAGTGTTCCTCATCAACTCTTAGCTCACGTTGGACAGATCCCGGGTTGGATGTACTTCTGGTACTTTCTCGTCACGGGAGTATCCATGAATCTTCGATAACCTCGTCGCCGCCCTGTTCACAAACAGCTGGACCATTCGCGTATCTAGGAAGCCAACGGGCTAATTACGAACCAGCGAGTTCGGATCACCACCGACAAGGGCTCGGGCTACTCGTGGGCGTGCTTCTACGTTGTCATGCCGGCCTAGGGCATTTCGCGCATGCACACAATCGCCCAGATCATCGCCGAGCCGTCGAGCGTTGCATTATACCCCATTTGGAGCCGTGCTGTTGCGTCGCTGAGCCTCATGTCCATCATCATCGCCCCCATGGTGCTCTGCCTCTTGCTGACGGCCGGTGTGGCGGAACGGATGATCGCCATGTGGATCGTGTCTCAGATCGGTCGCGAGAATAAGCCGATACGTACTTCACAAGCTGGTAGGCTGAAAACGAGGCAGGCGAGTACATCCAGGCCATCGCCGAGCTGGACCTGCAGCTTGAGATCCACGACCATGTCATTATGAGCGGGTGGTGCATCAGGTCGCGCAATGTGTTCTCCCCCCAGTCATGAACATTGGGTTACTGGCGAAGCGGTTTGAGAGAAGGCTATGCGGGGGACGCCACCTGCAAAGGGTTCACCGGTGATGCAGTCTAATGGGTTTATGTTGCAGGAAATGTCAAGCCCTGCGAGGACTGATGAGATGCCACCGTATCATGGTCCGAGATTGAGCGGGGAGTAGGGTTGCCGTCCGAAGGTAATTGAAGTGGTTGCAACGTTGAAATACAAGGGTGGATGATTTCATGCTTGTGTGGAATATAACTCGCTTCGACTTTGACTCAGTTGAACAACTTGTTGGTTCTTAGGCCCGGACCTCTCCCCTGTTCTAGGTTGTCAACCCAGGGCCCCTTGAACGCCACTTTACCAGGCTTCCATGAATGTTCATCTAACTTTATGCTTCTGACTCGCGACAACCCATTTGCAACCTCCAATGAGCCGAGCCACTAGCCCAATTTCCCCAGATTCTGTAGAATTGACTTTCCACCCTCAACCGTCGGGACTCTCCCCGCGCCGCCGAACCCCTGCCCCCCGTCCACACCCACAATCTTTCCTCAGGCAGTCGAATTCTCCACTCTCTGATTCGGTCAAGCTGCCAAGGATGACGTTCCATGACCCTGTCAGCCTTACCTCAATCCATATAACCTGTCGTGTTTTCCCTTTGTTGATCTGTCTCGAATGTCATCCTTTTGTCAAATTCCCGCTCTCTTTCGTGTTACAAAATGTCTAGTCATGGCGCAGACGCAGCCTAGTCCAGAGAGTAGCACGCGCGAGCAGATTATTGTCGAGGCGTGGGCTCAAGGTCTCAATGTTGGTGCCATTGTGATCCTTATTCTATTGGTTTTGTGCAATTATCGCCACAAGGCTTTGTTGCATAAACTGATTCTCAGCGAAGTTGGTCTCCGGATTACCCTATTGACGTCTTCATTCTACTAACTGTGGTTATAGCTACTGCTTGCTCTTGGACATGGGTTCTTTGCATTCTTTCAAGAACCCGAGTTTGGCTGGTAAAAAACGATCCGGAATTTGCTATTAAGGCGGGCCAGCTGACTATCTTAAGGGTCCTAAGCAGCACAGCAGCTCTGTTGTACATCTCTTACTTTGTACACAATGTCATCGCCTGGCTCAAGATCAAACCGTTCCTCCCAAAATGGGGCTCCCGAGTCTTCATAATCTCTCTTCTCGCCGTACAACCATTCTGGGTCCTCGAAACATGGGCCAACTTTCAATACCACAACAACCTCGGCAGCAACGTCTTGGACACATCAAGACTTTTCGAGCCACTAGCAAGAGACCCCTGGTGGGTGTTTACCACAATAAAACTTGTCCTGGCCATCAACGACAACTACGAATTCACGATACCAAAACTTGTTCGGATAAGCCCGCGGTTCGGCGTCATGCTTCTTTGTCTTTTTGTTTCCATCGTTTTTGTTGTTGTGGATGTTGTCTTTATGATTCTGGTTTCGAAAAGAGGTGGTTTAAGCCCATTTTGGCGGGTAAGTGACTCACACCTCTTTATAGATGATTGTTTCTAATTAAGCCACCAGCTCGCCCTGATTTTCAAATGTGCATCCGACGTGATATTCCTAGACGACTTCAAGAGCGTCCTAGATCGTATCTCAGAGTCCGCCATGAGAAAGATTGCCACATTCAGCTATCGAGACGATGAGAATTCACAACCCACAAATCAGAACCACTCAACACCTGGATTTTCTGGTTTCGAGTTCCGTCGTAAGAGCTCAAGGCCAGCAGCATATGGAAATGAGAATGGCTGTTTACAAGGACGCTCGCGGTCTTCTGCAAGCGCCGAGGATGGCCATTATGAGTATGCAACCAGTTACGACCATTTTCTCACAGAGGATAGTGGCGCTAGCAGCCATCGAGGTCCAAGGAGGCCTTCAGAACAGGGGGATAGATATTCAAGAGGTAAACAATTTTTGAAAGTACGAGTTGTATCGTTTAGCTAATGTGATATCAAGATATTGAACTTGGGGAACGAGAAGACGGCATTCTCATGGAGCCAGTAAGGGCACAAACAAGGAATAGCGTGTTTAGTTCCAACTTCCCACAACCGAGATAGCGGTGTCCAAATCATAGAATTGGATATAATAATGGAAGAAAAAAACATTACTCATCGTAGTGCCCTCGCCGATCAAACGTGACACCGGTCAAGTCCCTTTTGGGAATCCACATTTAAACTCATCTCCCAACTTTTAACTGGCCTTATCCAAACCAATAACTGCACCTATCAAATGGAAGTGGATATACCATATTCCGACATGGTGCTGACGGTGAGTCTTAAGCGCCGTAAACCCCCCTCCTTCAACTTGGGCGCTTACATGCTCACCGCTCGATAGGTTTCTCGGGTTGCACGCATGTAGGCCGAGCCAATCATTATCAACTGAAACCGCAACTCTGTTGCTGAGACTCTTATTTTTATCATCGTCTAATTGTTCACGTTGAATCTATGCGCCTAATACAACGTCGGGTCTCACTTGAGCTTATCTTCCACAACTATAAAGTGCCTAAAGTCATTGGGTGCAGGAGTGTAAGTTCTATTCACATAAGCTTGTCTGTTTGTTGAGATCTTTCTTGAATATACATGCCTTTTGTTGGCCCGGTAAGCATGAATTGCCCGACATCACTTTGTTGCTAACAGAGGTCGCCTTAAGCAACAACCATGAGACGACTGGTGGCTCTGGCTTTGCACCATCGAGATAATTTTTCTCATGGAAGATCTCGACAAGTCTTTGGTTACGAGGCTTATCACTGGGCCATCATGATCATGCCCGAGCCTAGTCAGGGGCCGGACTGCTACTCCTTTGATGCCACCGACTCATCCGGAATCGACCCCGTTATCTTTCGAATGAACAACCCTACCATGGACTGGTGGTTTCGGGTCCAAGAAAACATCGATCCTACTCTCAGTGAAAAGCTCATTGGGCGTATTATCATTGGAGAGGTACCAGATGGGGTGTCGAGCGCCGATCTTCAGAGTCTTTTTGAGGGAGTTGAATTGCCTGTCAAGAACAGGCATCCACAGCAGAGTTGTGTTACTTGGGCGCTGAATGCCATTCGGGCTCTGCAGAAGAAGGGGTGGGCTTCGGACTTTGAACTTGATCAGTTTAAGGATGTGGCGCTCTCTTATGCTGATGAAAGAATGAAAGGAGGGGATTCGAGTGAGCCGAGCGTGAAGCATTACAATGTCTAGCATTGTCAGGGTAGTTTTAGATGGCTTTAAGCATTTGGTGTGTATGGAATGATGTAAGTAGTACTTGATATTTGTCTGTTAAGTCGAATAGTTCAGTTTTCCTTATGGGTTAATCTTCTGGCTCAGTTATCCTATCAAGGGCTGAGCTTAACTATAATACAAAAGACATTTCTAACACACCATAGAATTATATCCTAATGCTACTCTTCGTGGGTCATTTGGTGATGGCCTATGCCTTGAAGCTCATGCCAGACTGACTACAAGTACTATAAATAGCTATCTGTGTTTCCCTCGCTCGAGATTAACCACCCTGTAGGCCCAGATATCAACAGCATGAGACATGTATATCTCTTGCTGGGTTGGCTTGATCTGCCTTTTGGTATGCTATGAGGTTAAATGACTTAAATGAGAAACTAAGTGAGTGCCGAGCATGGCAGAAAGGAACACACTGTTGACCTAGACTACACTTTAGACGATTCCTTAATATTAACTTTATGTAGCCACTTTAAACCCGATCCTACCTCTTAACTCCGGTTTCATCAACGCTTCTTCGACAACTCGTCAAGCCTCACATCAAAGTTTAGAAGGAACCTCGACAAGACCAATCAATAAGACTCGGATAGAAATTGCCGATAAGAAACAGCTATTACGCGTCTGGAAAAGATGTGATACGCGTCAGAGATTATCTTTCGTATTAGTGTTGAAACAGTGTCTGTATAATCAATGCGCCCGCTTCGGTCTCGGTCTCGGTCCCGGTCTCTCTAGCGTTGCCGCTTGGTATCTAAGCCCAACCCGCTCCCCCCCGTGGTCTTTTCCAGATCTCCTGCATCTCTTGGATGTTTTTTCTTTTACTCATCTAAAGAGGGAATTTGAGATCCGATACCGCCATTTGAAGTCTTCCCAAGATGACTGCCACATCCGCTGCGGACCTTCCCCCTCCCCCATCAGCCGACAAAATCAACATTGCTATAGCCGATCTTGTTCTCTACATACTTCTGTTGTTTCCGGTTCTCCGGATTACTTGGAAACATGGCAAATCCGGCATGGTCTGTTGGCCAATCTTTATTTCATACTTCCCTCTCCGCTTCGTCTCGGATGCCTATCAGATTGCCAACCGCAACGAGCCGGAAATTCCCAATGCGGTCGCCATAATGACTAATGCCGGGAGCATTGCTTGTTTGTCATTGACCATTATTGGGTTGATCTATGAAGTGTAGGTCCCACAGTGATCTAATGAAGAAGAAGTGTCGCTGACATGAAGGCTTCTATAGAAACGTGATACTTCCACTACCCCCGAAACGCTGGACCGAAAGAATAATGCTAGCTGTAACTCACCTCGCCATCACGGCAGGAATTGCACTAGCTACATACGGAGGAGCCCCTAAGGCTGGAGCCAAAGGGGGAGTTGTGGCAGAAAATCTCAACCAGATTGGCAACTGTTTGATGATGTTCACCATGATATTCGGCATCGGATGGTGGATCTGGGCGACTCAGAAGCGCGTCATGTCCCTCAAGTCTCATCCCAACTTTGTACCTGGAAGGTACTTGCTGCTGGCAGCATGTGCAGCTCTCCCCTTTCAGTTGATCCGGATTGGCTATAACCTCACCATGGCCTTTACTCCGTACGCCGTCATTGATCCATTCTCAGGATCTTTTGCTTCGAGGCTGCTGTTGATGTTTGGGACGCAGCTTTGTGTAGCTATTGCTGTTACTGTGGGTGGATGGATGAGTGTTGGACTTGTGCCGGCGCATGCCCTGGGGCAGGAGAATGAGGGGTTTTCACGATTCAGAACCCCGAGACCTTGGGTCTGATATAATAAAAGCTTCTTTCTACACCAGTGAAAGAAAAGAGGACACTGGAATAACTAGGCTAGGATGGTTACAAACTGTTAGAATGTTATGGGATTGGTTGGCTTTCGGACTTGGCTTGGTTGGGAAATGGGGGTACTGCTGATTTTTGAGTTGGAGTTGACTGAAATTACTTGATATTGAATAGACAAGGTTGAACAAAAAAAACCTCGGTTTTGGTGTTTTTGTGGTGTTGATGCCGTCATGTCTTGAAAGCTGTGTCTTTCGTTATCATGGCCGATGCCCCTCATTGGTGACAAGAACGACCGTGATTAAGCCGCAAATACGTGTATTTACAAACCCTTGAATCTGAAACCCCCCCAACACGAGTGGAACTGTCTCGACTGACAGATCTGCCCAGGGATCTACCATCTTACGTCGGCCATGACGACGCCCCCCCTTATAAATCCCATACCCCAACCGCCCTTTAAGGCTGGTCTAGGCCCTATTGGGATCCGGAATCTCGGTCTCGGCTTGAGCCTCAGGGCTTAGGCAGGCCAATGAGGTTGAAATGCGAGACCGAGACTAAAATAGGACTGATACAACATGGGGTTGCTTTGATTTAGGCTTATTCTTAAGGTAAATTGTCAACGACAGTGATGAAAGAGAGTTTTGGGGAATTGTATATAAGGATTGGGAATGCCTTGAAATGTGTCTGTCTTGATCATCAACACCATCCAACCGCCCAAGTCTCCTAGTTTCTTCCATCTCCTAGCTTTTCAACACAATCTCTTTTGTCTTTTACCTTTGTTCCTTATACAGCCTCAAGTTAAACATTTCCTATCTTTCTTTTCCATCATGTCTGGCTTTTTCTCCAACCGGGTTAAACTCCCCATCCATCTTCTTCAAGTCGTCATCGTCGTCGGTGTCCTAGTCATCTCAGTCGTACAAATGCTGAACCAGCCGAAAAACGCCCCTCGAGGCCGCTCAAACATCATGGCACTTGGAATGGTAGACATATTCTTTGAAAGAATCTGGGGTTGGTCGCTAACTGTGTCATAGGCTGCCAAGTCGCTCATCATCATTCTCTATCAAATCTTGTCCGATCATGTGCAAGCTTTCAAGAAATGGTCTAGTCTCAAGGCTTATGTCATTCTCAATGCACTGGAGATTGTCTTTTGGGGAGCAGTGGTGTTCATGATGATTCAAGCAAACATCAAGTTTTGTGAGGGATTGAGTTGTATACTCAGCTGGATTGTTGTGGTTCTCGGTATTGTCATGAGGTATGCTTCACACTTGAACAAACCGCAAAGAAACCTTGACTAACCATTGCTTCTAATCTAGCACCCTCGCATCTTACATGGCTATTGTCACTTGGCTCGACTTCCGACACTTCCGCACATATGGAACCCACCGTGGCCACCATTACCATGGCAAGCACCTCGAAGTCCACTCATCCGAGAGCATCGCCATGGACACTGCTCCGATGAATCGACGACACCCAGGCGACGAAGGACAAGAGCGACTTGATATTCCCAAGCCGGTTCAGACAGACTATGCGTATTATTCACCAAACGAGAGACGCGAGATGATGAACCATTATCACCCCGGTGATGGACATCATGGTAATGGACACCACGGTAATGGAAGGTACTAAGCACGTTGCTTTTGAAAAAGCAAAACTGTGTCTCAGAACACGGAAATGATGGAATTTTTGTAGATGGAGAAAGACAAGATGGATATAGAATAGAGAGGGATATAGCAAGCAGAGGGTCTCCATTTGGGCAATACAATTGAGCGGTGAGACTGACCTTGATATCACAGTTCGCAAGACCTTTGTTGACTTGCTTGCCGCTAACGGGATTCCTACAAAGGGTGATTCAGATGCAACTCATTCTTACTTTGCCGACGTGCTCGAAAAAGTTGGCAAGTGTCTGCAGCCGCTCGTGAACGCGCCAGCTTTCAAGGCTCCTGAACCAAAGGATACTACCGAGTCTGACAATCCTCTCAAGAACATTTTTGACGTTCTAGAGGTTTACACACCTTCCGAAGAGTTCTTGAACGCTCCAGCGGCTGCTCCTCCCAAACCTAAGCCCGACGTTGAGTACACCGTCGAGGAGGACGACACCCTGGGAGATGCAATCTTTGCTCTCATCGCTCTACTGGATGACTTTACCCGTCTGCGCGAGGAGGTCAGGTCACTGTGGAAGCGTCACCAAGAGGGATCTCTTGATCTCGCTGCTGCTGTCGCGACAAACACGGCGTTTGAGCTCGCTCGCAGCATGGCGGATGAAGTGAAGCCACTACTTGACAAGTACGACGGCGTAGACGAACTCATCATGGTGTACTTTGTCAACATTTGCAAATCTTGTGGTGTTGACGCGCTGAGGAAAGGTGAAGGGGAGCCTTACAACCTAATGGCGTACGATTTCGCCAAGGCTTGCTTCGCAAACGGCTTGACCATGCTCAGAAGCTACGCGGTCGGCAGCTCTGGCGATAGCGTCGTTAGCAAGTACAACGGCAAGTTTGGATGGTACGACGAGGCCCGGGGGGACACTGCAACAACGAACCGAGGAAAGTGGGATCAGGACTTTACGGCATTCAGCGGCGTCATCACAGAACTGCAGTTCCTCTCCTCCTCCCAACTTGGCAAAGGGGGCGAGGGTCGAAGATGAATTGATCCGTGGTGTGGGAGCGCTAATGGACGGTGCCTTAGAAGGCGACCCCGAGCTGAGTCTCTGGCTGTCCTTCGCCCTGCGGGGGGTTGATGGTGACGACGCAGCTGTATCACGCCCTCCACAATGAGAAGCTACTGCCAGAGGACGTCGTCGTGTGGGAAGACCTAGAAGAGTTTTGAAAGAGGCAAGGCAACTCGGCCTTTTTCGTTGGTGATCCTCCCAAGGACCGCGAGGGATACTTTAGGAACTACTGTCTCAGTCTCGGCGTGTCGGCCAGCAACTGGGCATCCAACAAGAAGAAGGGCAAGGTCAATGTCAACACGGCAAACAGACGAAACCTCAAGTTCAACGGATGGGCGTCTCTGGCTATGAAGGAGCGGCTTGTCCCTGCTGGAGAGCGACAGGCTCTGTCGGCGGATATGGTTGAAGGGATCCTGGTCGAGGCTCGTCGACATGAGATTATGGACGGTAAAGGACATATCAGACCAGAACTCAAAGAAAGAGCCAAGGATGATGAGGTAAGTTTTTAAAACACAGTGAAGAAACATCATGACTAACACTGAATCTCAGATTGGCCTCATCAAACTCTCACCAGCCGGCCTTATCGAGAAGCTTGCCTTGGACGTACACGACGACGTACCTAAACTCACATTTGACCTCTTCACCCTACACAACTCGGCATGGGAACTCCTCAAAGAGCTCAAGAACGAGTTCACCGAGGTCATCGGACCCGAATTCCTCAAGTACATCCCCAGAGAAGAACTGCTCCCATATGTAGTTGGCTACACCTTTTCCACGGCCGCGGGTCGAGCCGACATCCAGACCAAGAGCGAGTCCGCAGACGTGCTGATAGACGCCGCTGCCAAGCACCTTGGGGAATTTCTGGAAGAGGGAAGGGGAAGGGTTATCAAGGAGAGCAGCAATGCAATGGTCGCCCCTTATGAGGTGTCTATGTCTAGGCTGGAATTCAACGGGACCGATCCCTGGCGGTTGGACAAGCTGATGTCGGATATTCAGAAGGCGGCGGTAGCTAGGGGGGGTCGGCGTCGTGGATCGGATGAGGATGAGTGTCCTATGCAGTAAGATGTGTTAGCTAGAAGCTTTGTTGGCAACTTGGATGATGAAAGATGTGTGAGATTTAGCGTCAAACGGATATGGATGTTTGCGAGTTGATGTCTCGACACTTATCAGGGTTTCGTGATATTGGATGGATCTGGTACAAACAAGACTTGGTCCAAACGTGCATGATACTTTGGGCCAATAATTCTTTCCACATGAGCGAGTGAGACCCATACGATTATCAATTACCTATGGGCAAGTTTGAGATAAAACTTGATGTCGCACAGAGCACCCAAGTCAAAGAGTGAATCTTTTGGCGTTGCCGAGCGCAAATAAATGCACATCCCGACAAACGGGCATTCACGTTCCCCCTCAGGCTTTCAGGCAGCACCGAGCTCTGATTGGAATGTGCCTCAGGCTAAAACGAGACGGCGGCAAGTATCATCGTGAATGCAAATAAAGGAAGGATTCGAAACGGAAGCTGCGTTTGCATGTTTTGATACGTACATAACTTCGACTTGCACTTCCTCCTGAAACACATTCTCTCTTCTTCACACACAATCAAGATGAGCTCCTCCGACAAAAACGATCGAATCGTCGAAAGCCTACTCGACGACGTATGTACAACCCTCAGTCGCCCAGGCCTCGCTGTATTCGCCATCGGAGGCGACGTCCAAAAGCCAGACGCTTCCCCAGAAACAACTTCTTCACTCACAATCCGCTGGGACCGCGATGAGCAGGGTCAATGTCGCAAATTGCTCCTCCCCGTGGGGGATGATCCCACCTCGAAAGAGTCGTTTGACATGATCCTCAAAGACTGCGAACCAGCGACCTTTGGAATTGGGAGTAAGGAGGTTCTTGATGAGGGGTATCGCAAGGCGGGCAAGTTGGATGATACTGCTTTCAGTACCAGCTTTAATCCTTACGAACATGGTATCATGGATACCATCAATCAGGTTTTGGCGCAAGGTGCGCATCGAGAGGGTCTTGGTGTCAGGGCCGAGATGTACAAGCTCAACGTAATGTCTTTTCTGTGCTACATGATGCGGATTCTAACGTGGTTTAGGTATACTCTGGTCCCTCTGGCAAGTTCAAGGCGCACGTCGATACTCCACGGTCAGATCGCCAGATGGGCTCACTCGTTGTCTGTCTCCCAGTTACACACAAAGGCATGTTTCACCGAGAGGTTCATATTCGCATCTGCTGACAATGCGCAGGCGGCCAACTCGTTGTACGACACAGACACAATCAAGTAAATTTCCACTGGGGACCCAAGAGTGCCGATACCATTCAATGGGGTGCCTTCTTCTCCGACTGCGAACACGAAGTCCTTCAAGTTACTGAAGGGCACCGAATGACCCTGACTTACAATCTCTTTTGGACAACCTACGGTCCTGCTTCTATGTCTGACAACCTCAAAGCTCTGGATCAGGAGTCTCTTCACTTCTATTCCGCTCTTCAGAAGTTGTTCGATTGTGAGCAGTTCCTGAGTCATGGTGGGTGACTATTCCTAGCCTCTCTAACTCTACGATAACTTGTCGCTAACACTCTCATAGGAGGCCTTGTGGGCTTCACTTGTGCCCACGCCTACCCTCACACCTCCCAATCCTCCATGGACGATCTCCACCACATGCTCAAAGGCATCGACATGGTCGTCTACCAAGCCTTGAAGCGTCTCCTAGGCTCAGCCTACGTTACAGCCGTACTAGACGACATGAAATACCTGCGGGACCGATCAGAACGGGGCTACTCAGACGACGAGGAGGCCAACTATGACTGTGTCAGCGCCTCTCTGCGGCCAGTGCTCACCTTCCCAGATGGCAACCAAGACGAAGCGGCGCCGGATCCGAGCACAGCTTTTCCTCGTCAAGGTGTTACGTGGTTGAACCATGCGCCCAATAGCCGGACTGCTACTGAATTCGCTGTTGCGTTCCGCACGGTGAGTTTTGATCTATATGATGAATGGGAGTTTGATCTGACATGACTTTACAGTATGGTAACCAGCCTGGGATTGGTGCTTACTATTCTTCGGCCGTCATCCTAGCCAAGGCGGATGCGTTTGGGGGAGACATGTCAAGTCTGGATCTGGAGGCATCTTGTTAGAGGACGAAGCGAGCGACATACAAACCGCTCAAAGATGAGAAGCAATTATTCTGTCAGTTGCTAGGCTCATTACATCAGGGAATTATCATTGGCCGACATAGGCTGTAATCGTGTGCAATCCATACAACTAGTTCACTTATGCGAGCTTGAAAGTATGAGATGGGTGTGTATTATGAGTAGCAAAATATACAACGAATACACCATGTCCAAAGCAATTCCTTCCAACCATTTCATCACGGGATATCAACCAAGTAAATATTAACTCCACGCGCCGCCTTCAATTGCCAGTTCCATTCCTCAAGTTGTCAACTCCTACCAAGGACATCACTGCGGGGCATAAGGATGCTGCTGGTACTGCTGAGGAGGTGGCGATACGGCAGGAGGAGGAGCAGTATACTGGTTCTGACCATCAAGCTCGCTTCCATAAGTCTGAGGGGGTGCGGGCTGTTGGTAGGGAGCCTGCTGCTGGGGCTGCTGTTGAGGGAACTGTCCATATGTAGGCTGACCCTGGAACTGTTGCTGCTGCTGCTGCTGATCCTGAGGAGAGTAAGCAGCCTGAGGAGGAGGATAAGCACCCTGCTGCTGGTAAGGGCTCTGAGGTTGTTGGAAGGGAGGTTGTTGGTATGCCGGAGCAGGAGTAGGCTGAGGAGAGAACTGCGGCTGCTGCTGGGGAGCGAATTGGCCGTTGGGAGCAGGCTGTTGGAACTTTTGAGGCTGAGGTTGGCCTTGGAATTGCTGAGGGGGAGCGTTCATGGGCTGGGCCTCGGAGATCTTGGTCTCCATCTGGTAGTTGTTTGTAGGAGTTCCAGTGCCTGAGCTACCAACGGCGAAGCGACCTTCCTTGCGCCCGCGGAGGAACATGAGAAGAGTCCAGACAAAGGTAGCGATGAAGAGAACCCTACCAAAGTTAGTCACGTCTTCACAGTACCTATGCGCTATCAAAGACTTACCAAACGAGAGCGCCAAGACCAGCGATGGAAGACAACATAGCAAGACCAATCTTTGTAAGAATAACATCTCGCTTCGTATGAACAGCACGCTTAAAGACGACATCACAGCTCTTGCTATTGACAACACTCCCATCATCGTAGCAGTCGCCCACAACAACAGGGACGACATACTTGGATCGACGAGAAGCAGTAGCAGCCCAAGCAGCAAGCCAAAGAATAATAAGAAGACCATCGACGACGAGGACGGCGAGGATGTGGTATGCGCCTCGGAGGCTGGGGATCTTTTCGGTGAAGACGACGTAGGCGACTGCTAGCCAAGTAAGGATAGACTAGATTGTGTTAGTTTGATGGGGAAGAGGGTGTTGAGAGGAAACGTACGACTGCGAGGGAGAAACCTTCTTCGTCTAGGTAGGCGTCGTGAATCATGCGAGCGCAGAGACCGACGATGATGAGGGAGATTAGGAATTGGAAGCCGCGGATTATCATGATCCAGAGGGGAGTTTGAAGGACGTGATCGCCCCTGGGCTTTTCCACTGGTTGCTCCATTATGGTGGATGGATGTAAGTGAGTACTCGAGTGTAAGTGAAGTAAAGTCGTATAAGTCGTAACAGCTCTCAGGATGTAGACACTAGAAGAACAACAGATCTTGAGCCAAGAGAAGGAGGCGCACCCATCACATCGAGGACGCGGCGCAAACAGCCTTATACGTCCCGCGCGTCCTCCCCTACAGAAGCACACACACACACACACACAAACAAATCTCTAATCTGCTCTGCATCTACCGCGCAGCCCAAGGCAGATTTGAAGACCCTGTCGGATAGCTGCGTTAGCGCCCTTCAGCCGCACGCACGTCGGGCGGTCTCGAGGAGTGGAGCGTTATTTCGAGGGCGTCAAAGGTAGGGCGTCTTGTTTCTTTTTGGAACGAGAATCCTTTAAGCCTCTTTCATGTTCAAGTATCACTCCTTTTTTTTACTCCCTTTCTACGTGTCGTACGTGATCAGTGTGACTCTTTTACGAGAGACAACGTGGAACAAGAAGAAGAAGAAGCTGGGGTTTGACGGAGGCTCTGATCTCGACTTTGATAGTCGAGACATGACATGGACCGGGATGACCCCTTGTTAAGCTACGACAACTCCACACCCCTTGCTCTTCCGTGCCTTGAAACACTCCGGCAAGTCGGCATGGGGAGAGACATGTGCCGTTAAGCCAAGCAGGGGGCAGGGCAGGGCAAATCGATAGTGCGTCAATGACTTCTTCCGGCGGCTTGTTTCTTTCCACCAGACGATGATCTCACACTCAAGAGGTTTAAACAGGCCATCAGTAACAAAAAAAAAAACATCGTATATCCATATCAAATGTGTGCTTGTGAGGTGTCATTGATCGACGCCAGGTCACTCAAGAAGGAATGCTTCCCACCTCAATGTCTCGCGAATTAGACGCATCTGATTTGCCAGATTGAAACCAATATATAGGTGGGACTCGGACACGAAGGATCTAACCCCGGAGAGGGAGGGGACGATCCGGCTGGCGGACGGACGTGTGTGACCCATGCCTGTCTTGTCCATCAGAGCCTTGTTTACAATTTCACTGCCACCGCCAAACAGTCTCTTCGGCCAAAAGTTGTCGTCCATTACAGAATAAAGGCAAGACGTCCCATCCATTTAGGAATTCTGAACGCCTCGTCTTGACTAGCCTCATCGCCAAGATGACTTGGAACGTGACAAGAAGGGAGGGCTGAATCGGAAGCAGGGATTTTTAAGCCAAGCCCATTTAAAAAAGAAAGCCTCGCGGGCGGGTCCTTGCAGGTCGCGCCGTTGAGTTGAGGTGTGCCTGGGGCGGAATATGCAGGGCAGAGAGCGGAATGAAGGTTGAGATTTGATTAACGAGAATATCGGGCATGGCGTTGCTAAGTCCGATTGCCGCTCGTTGATGGATAGGCACGACAGGCTATCTATGAATAGAGTCCGGAAACTAGGAATTGGTGTCACTGGTATTCCTACACCGTACTCGCGTGTTCGTTGCTGGTTAATCTCCCAGCAGGTCTGGGGGTTTACACCATCCCTTGCCTTTCACCTCTCAACGATGATTGCCTGACCTTTCGTCATTGATTCAGGCTGAGCCTGCACTTCTCTCTTCACTCTCACCATGCATCACACATCACAAGGTCATCAACACCAACTTCTGAAACAGAACCATCTATTTAGGCGCCTGTCTCGCCGGAAACGACCAAGGCTACATCCGTGCCTTGTGCTAGACCCAAGACTAGACCTCAAACTAGAAACCAGAACTAGTGCGCGACCGTGGAGAGACGTCAGTCTTGTCATGTTTCTCATGTTCGGAAACCTTGACGCCTCGACTCTCTCTCTCCCGCCCTGCCGCCGCCGTCGCCTCGTTCTTTGGCTCATTCCCCTGAGCTTCCATGAGCCCTTTCTGACCAAGGGAAACGCTCTGTCTTTTGAGTGTTTTTTTCGTTTTACTCTGTTTTTTGTAATTTCTTCCGCTGACTGCTCTGTCCGATCCGTCTTTTTACTATTCCACGTCTCATTCATCTCAGTCGCTTAGAGGTTGACTTTACTCCTCGTTGGGGCCCTTGATCAGCACCTTGATCGCCTCACCCTCCTTGACCTTCTTGAAGGCCTCCTCGGCCTGCTGGAAGTCGACAATGCCCGTCACGAGCTTCTTGACGTCGACCTTGCCAGTGGCAACCAGCTCAATGGCCAGAGGGTAGTCACCGGGGCCGTATCGGAACGAACCGCTGACGGTGGCCTCCTTGATGCACATGGCCATGATGGGGAAGGTAATGTCAGACTTGCCCATACCACCCTGCACGTAGCTGCCACCGACCTTGAGGACGTGGATGCTAGCCTGGATCGAGGGCTCGGCACCGCTGGCGTCAATGACAACGTCGGCACCGTCAGGGAGGTCGGCGAGCTCGAGGATGTTCTTGGCGTTCTCCTCAGGGGAGATGCGCTGCGAAGCGTAGATGTGGGTAGCAGCAAAGTCCTTGGCAAAGTCGAGCTTGGACTGGACAATGTCGACGCTGACAATCTTGGAGGCACCGTAGGCGCGGGCGACGGCGGCGCAGAGGAGACCGACGGGACCGGCACCCATGACAACAACAGAGTCGCCGGGCTTGACATTGGCCTGCTTGACGATGTGGACACCGACGGCAAGGGGCTCAATCAGAGCACCCTCCTGCTGGGAGACGTTCTCGGGCAGCTTGAAGCAAAAGTCGGCCGGGGCGCGCCAGTAGCCGGTGAGGGTGCCATGGTAGGGAGGGGTGGCGGCAAAGACCATGTCGGGGCAGAGGTTGTACTTGCCAGCGAGACAGTTGGTGCAACGACGGCAAGGGTATCCGGGCTCGAGGGCGACACGGTCGCCGACCTTCAGGGTCTTCACCTTCTCACCAACCTCGACGACGGTACCGGCGGACTCGTGGCCCAGGACCATAGGGTCTGTGACAACGAACTTGCCAATGGATCCATGGACCCAGTAGTGGACGTCGGAGCCACAAATACCAGTGTAGTTGATGGCGACGATGACATCGTGGGGATCCTCGAGGGTGGGCTTGGGGCGCTCCTCGAAGGTGACGTCGCCGGGCTTGTTAAGGACGAAAGACAGGTTCTAGATGGTGTCAGCTAGAGTCTTGGGGAGGGGGGACCAGAGTCAAAGACGTACGCTGGCCATTGTTGCTATGGTCTGAGTCTATGATGGATGAGGGGGTTGAAAGAGAAGAGGAGGGACGAGGTTCGGTGTGGGATGTCGGTCTTCTTATACCGGATCGATATGGACGGTGGGTTGTTGAATGTGGAGCGAGCTACCAGCTATTCTCGTCGGTCAATGCTAAAAAGGAACAATTGTTGAAAGACACGTCTTCCTTCTTTTTTTTTTCCATCCGGCCGGGAAAACGGGGGAAGCAGGAATCTGCTGATGAGGGCGACATGTGCAGGTCAAATAGACTGATGGGGGAAAATCAGTCCATGCCATGATTCCCCCTTCCATTGCCCATGATGGCTGCAATCACTCCCCCTCCCCCCACGTCACCGTGTAGGTATACAAAAAAAAGACCCCGCGATCAAGAGCTCTCTTCCTCGCCAATCAAGTACCCGTCATGCTCGCTGCAACCCTCGACCGAGCTGTCCTGTTGTGTGCTGCTGGTCGCAGGGTGTGGGTAAAAAGAGGTGGCTACCACAAGTGCCGCATACGCATACAACGGAGGTCGGCGAGGGCCCCTCTCCCCTCTTCTTCTCGGGGGTGTTTCTCTTGTCATGATGGGAGCGCTTCAAAGCTTCGTTTCTTCTTTTTGCGAGACTTGATAAATTTTGTCTGGAGCTCATGATCGGATTGGAATCAATTTAGCCAGAAATGACTTTACCCGCCCCAATCGAAGTACAGAAGGTAGATGGTCTGGTGGATCCCGTGACACGCCGGCTGTCAATCCGTCGGTGAGGGAAGGAAGCTCTAGCGGGGCGGGCAGGCACCTTAGGCAGGCACCAAAAAGACACGATAACTGAGAGCTCTTGTTAGTGGTATAAGTCGAATTGTTATGGAAACACATAATACTGTACTCTCACTTACTCAATTGTTCATTGTCACAGGTCAAACGTGGCCTGTAGAACCAACTGATTCGTCCTCTTCCTCACATGCGAGACTCCAGTGGCTGCTGATGCCGAGCGGTTATCTCTCAGATCATGATGCGCACTGGCACTGCACTCTCTGCTTCATCCCACGCATCCTTCACCTCTCTTCCCTGTGCCTATGCCTCGCCTCGCCATTCTTACGTATGAGCAAGATAGCAATGCCGTGACATTCACACCTCCGTTGAGCCGCATGCCATGATCCTCTTCCCTCTTGAACACTCTGCGATCAATGCTTTTTTCACTCTTCCCTTCGGAGCGAGCGGATCTCCAACGGCCTCGGGGCGGGCTCCGGCGCGGAGCTGCGACAATGGGTATAGCGCTCGGGGGTGTGCGGGGATGGGAGGACGCGGCCTTCGGAG